>VWZK01009356.1:0-14506 GCA_013396935.1 Baryphthengus martii
AGCAGAGGGACAAAGATGTTCAAAAAGGAGTTAATGTAACTAACCCTTTTGTGCTTCAGTCTTTCCCAGGACTAACACTAAAATTGTTTATTCAACATTCTTAATATAGAAGAAAAAAAAAATAAAGTCAATAGTTTAATATACAACAAACTGATAACATTTAATATGTAAACTTTTTTTTTTTTTTTCTTTTTTTTTTTTCCCCTGTTAGTAAATGTATTGTTTTCAGAAATTTTTTCATAGATTCTTGGCAGGAAGTACAGATTGTAGCAGAGAATCTATTCAATTTACTTAGTCATTTTACCCATAAGAAGATAACACTTTAAAATAACTTTATTCATCTCCTTTATTAGGGTTTCAGTTTTGGTGAAGGGTTCTAAAACTTTACAACGTTTGTAACCACCTAGCTTCACAGATGTTATTGCTGAATTCTTATATTGTATATAACATATAGACCCTCAAAAAGATAGCCGTAACGGCTGTCTTTTAGCTGTTTATTTGAAATTATGTTAGGAAAGAAAAAAGCTTCTCGATTTAACCTTCAAAACACTTTTAAAGAACTGTCAAAACACCAGAACATTTAAAGGGTTCTATTCATAGAATTTCACTACTTAACTGCTTGGTGAGCACATCAAACCACACTTCTTGTGTCACCTTGTCGCCCCCTTGTTAACTTTCCCTTTTTGAGGAAAATTCTTTAATGGAATTTTTGGGGGTCTTTTTTTAAAAAAAAAATAAAACCTCGGTAACACCACTTCTATACACTGAATGTGTAACAAGCATGTTTAAGTGCACCTTGTGTCAGATCTTACACAATATATAAATGAAATCACAGCTTATCCTTCACAATTACTTTTTCTCTAGATGGCTAAGTGTATGCAAATGTCTTGCTGGGGATGCTGAGGGGATGTAGGTTGTGATATAGACAACCAAACTTTAAGTATTGATCATGTGGACTATTTTGAGATATACATACCTTGCCAGCACATTCATAAACATTGCATTGTAGTCTTCTGCTGTTACACATACTCTAGTATCACAATATTAATCCCATTTCATCTAGAGTATATAATGGGATAAAAGAGAAAAAGCGAAGTATTACAGCTAGATAAAAACACCAGTGCACTTGGCAGATGGGGTTATAAAATGTTCTCAGAGGATCTTGACTCAAAGACACCATCTGTTTTTACTGGTTTAATATGTACATGTTACACAGTCGCTTCACAAAACACAAGACATCTTACATGTTTTCGATGTACAATATGAAGTCATACGGCACAGTTCATCTGTTTTTACAATTCAACAAGAAAACCCAGAGCAGTCAGTATCTCTAAACTTGCAAATCTTGTAGAAGACAACATTTTAAGGCAAATTTTTGAAATTATGTGGAAAACATAGCCAGATCACTCCAGTTATAAATAATGTGAGCTGTTATAATGGATGATAAAGCCCAAGGTTTGATTGGTTTGGTTAAAACACAGCCAGCACGAACACTCTAAGCTTTAATAATGTTATTCTCCCACTGCAATCAGCCTGCCGTATATCGGTTCTACTGCCTGCTCTATTACATCGTTCATTAGGCAACAGTTGCTAACATTCCGTGGTGTTGCCTAGTGAAAGGGATTTTTTTTTTTTCAAAAAAATCTACACCACTCTTCCTTTTCTCAACATAACACTAACATTGAATGGTCATCCTCAGATGCTTATTTTTGTCTTTTGGCTTAACTAGTGGAAATGCCTTCTTTCTCCTATAACTTTCCTCTTCCTAGAAAGTAACACATAGTTTATGGGTAGTCCCACTATTTACAGTGAGATTGTACATAATTTTTTACTCTGCATTAATAGAAAATGGTAGAAAACAACAAGGCAATCTAAAAATAGCAAGAGGAAGGCATATTTAAAGCTTATTAACTGTTGTTGAAAAAAAAAATGCTGTGAACTGAAGACAGGGCACTGTGATCAAGTGAAAGTGTTAGAGTCATGTCAGGCACAGCACTGAACATCAGATTTACAAGCTCAGACACAATAAAGGTGAATTAACCAGGGCATAGTCTCATACTTGTTTCAGAACTCAAGGGAAAACTTAACTGGTGTTGCACTGGTGCTACAAATACGAGTTGTTAATATGTTGGAAAACAGTTACAATATGAAGCTCTGCAAGTCATAAAAGGTGAAAAGCTAAATAAAACCCAGAAAGAGCTATGGAATGCAAGCAGATGTAGGAGAATGAAACAGGAATAGAGCATATTGAATGTGACTTGAGCTTCTTATAACTGGAGATTACTTCTTGTTACGTATTGGTAGAAGAGGGAAATCTCTTAGTTATGAGATTAATGGAGGGTGCAGAACAAATGAAGCAAGGGGACTAATTATGTCACGTGTACCAGAATTGAAGGGGAACAAGCTAGAAGGAAAATGAGGCTGCAAGTAGTCTTGAAAGGTCATGTATTCTCTCTCTTTGCCTGAAATTATATTCCTGTGTGAACTACCTATATTTCCTACAAATATCTGTGAAATATTTTAAAAATACCTTTACTACTGGAAATTTCATAAACTAGCAAAAAAACCCCTGCTTATTGTCTTATATTTCAAATTGGAAAATGTGCTCATCAATGCTAATTTTGTGTACCTTTTGCTGTATTTTGAGATCATTATTTTTTGTTCTGTCCAAAACACACATTAAATATGATTTATTCCCTTTCTCTGTGTAGTTCCCCTTAGCTCATTAAAATATCATTGGCAAGTCATTGGCATCATCCAACTCATTAAGGAAAATACTAAGTAATCTAAACAGTTAGCAATAAGAGGAAGATTATTCTTAATCTTAAAAACATTAAGTTGTTCGGAAATCTTGAAAATGTACAGAAGTCTGAATGAATAACCAGGAAAAAGCGATTCATAAAGAAAGAAAAAGAAAGAAATTATCTGGTTCAGATGAGACTGGCAAGATGTGTTTTATTGGCCTGAGTTAGAATTGCAGTGCTGAGGCTGGCAACAAGCTTGGAGAACAAACTTGGATGAGAACATGTCCATAAAGAGAAGATGATTGAAACAGGAGCTGCAGGAAAGAAAGGGAATGAGAAATTAGCATTCAGTCAACAAGTTAAATTTAAGTTGATAGCATGAGCCAAGAAGAGGTGATAGAGAGAGGATAAAAGAGGAAGAGCAGGTGATAGCAGAGATATCTATGAGATATTACAGTAACAGTACATATTCAGAGACTTTAAGAATTAATCACTCACAGAAAGCATTCAAGACAAGTGAAGGTGCCTAAGAACAGAACCTTTCATGTTCTTTCATTACCTGGTTACTATTCTTGAATGTACATTTTTGCAGTACAAATGGAGGAGTTGGAATTGTATCTTCCCCTGCAGTGTAATTAGTTTTATAATTTAGTACCTTCCTTTCTTAGCAACTCCATTGAAACAACAGGTAGCTATTTTATGAAAATAAATATATGATTATTCATGTAGTACCTACAATGCATAAAATTAAAATTGTTAAGGTTGCGGACTCCCAACATTTTCAATCTTTGCGTCACCATGATTTTCTGTCTAATTACCAGAACAAATTCTTTTTCACCTACACAGATCTTCAATACAGCCCACTTAGTGTTTACCCTTAGACCCAGTTGCCAGCATAATAAAGATTATTTTAAAAGTGGATATTTAAGTTTTGCTAATAAAAACTTATCACTGTCTTGAGCAGCCTTTCAAATGGGCAATATAATAATGAGTCAATTATTTTTAAGCTTCTGCAGTTTATTTACAGAGCCTACTAATGCCTTTAAAACAAGGTGGATTTATTCTTACCTTATAAATATTCAATCTGTCATTTAAAAATACATCTGATTTATTCTTTTAATACTTTGTTATCGAGGACTATACAGATTCTCGACACTTTTTATGTTAAACAAATTTTTCACTGCTACAAAATGAAACCCAAAATACTATTTCTGATACACTGTTGCTGATTGTTTACATTGTGCCGTTTGATCATGGTTGAGGGACTGGACTCTGAGAAAAGACAGCAGGATTTCCTCATTAGCAAAGAAGTGAAAATTAACTTTTCATTGTAGGAACAGGACCTCTCAGAAAAGATAATCTGCTTTCCTTACAGAATCATAGAATGTGTTCTGTTGGAAGGGACCTTTAGAAGTCCTCTAGTCCAAACCTCTGCCATGGACATGAATATCTTTAGCTATATCAGGTTACTCAGGGCCCCATCCAACCTGACCGTAAGTGTTGCCAGTGATGAGGCATGTACCATCTTTCTGGACAATCTGTTCCAGTGTTTCACCATCTTCACTGTAAAAAAAAAAAATCTTTCTTAGACCTAATATGCATTTACCCTCCTTTAGCTTAAAACTATTAACATCTGTCTTGTCACAACAGGTGCTCTCAGCTTACTGCTGGTGTGATAAATGAGACAAATGATGAGAAGTTTTTATTTATCTGGAGTACAATGTCAGCTCTTCTCTATGTCCACTGTGCTTGTTAGCTGTGCTGAACTCCCACAGCTCTGCAGTCACAAGAGAAAAAAAACAGTCCTGGAAGTTAATTGGACAAGAAACTGTAAAACAGCACCCATAACACAGTCATGAAGTCTGTTCCTTGAAAGCATGAGAATTTAGTAGATAAATATCTTATAAAACTTGTCAGTCCGTATTAGACTGATATACGTATTCTGCTTATATTCTTATCTCAAAAGTATTGTTAAATTGTTCCATGTTCATCTCAGTGACACCCAAAAAATTTGTTTCGTTATCAAAACAAAGTTCCATTACAAGGGCTTAAAAGAAGGAAAAGAAAATCAAAATCCTTTCCCTGAATTTAACAAATACCTATATACATACATTATAATATCCATACCCACACATGAGTGGATGTCATCCATAAAAACAAATCAACATGAAGTAGAAATAAAAGATAGTGAGTAAACAGTGTCATTGTTTTAATAATCAACCTCAGATACATACTTTAGCACCTTGTTTTTCATCTGTTCATTTTGAGTAATTTTATCTATTATGTCCTCTCTTCTGATTAATATTTACCTCAGTTGCTAACTTCAGAAGGGAATTATTTACTGTTGAGGCTAATGTGCTAGAAGACAGCTTCCCAACTTTATTTCGTTTTTACCCATCTAGACAAGAACTCCTGTATTTTATGTTAATTCCCTGCCTCCCTGTTTTAGTACTATGTGGCCATGCAACAGTTCCAGGGGGAGGCAAGATGGGAGGCAGAGGAAAACCAGGAACATTTCCTGTAATGCAGGTATTAACCATGCTGTGCCTTGTCAAGATAAGAAAGATGCAGACATTACATAAAGCTGTGGCTACGCATTCCTTCCATAAGTCAGCACTTCATCTTCTTATTGCTTCTCATCTTTCCAAATTTCCTGATATTAAACAGGCTAAGCGTGGAATAAATTCATTCCTCAAGTCATGAAGGAAAAAAACCCAACAAAACAGAAAAGATACAACATGCACAATTTTTAGGTTTTGTTTGAATTTGAGTCTCCAAGGAGCAGCTCTTGTTCTAACATCATTCCTCAGATACTGTATTTACTCCATCATCCTTATATAATTCACATAACACAATTCAGAAAAAAAATAGATTCTAAAATATATATAAATACATAGGTATATGTTTTCTTTCTTACTGCTGCTGCTTATGTATGGGAGAAGGATGTTGCATGCTAACTATTGTCTTTAATGACTACAATAACTTAGGAATTTATATTGGCTTTTTCCTGAACAGGCATATTTAGCAGAGCTTTTTGACCAATTCTTATGGGAATGTGTTAGCTTTGATTGTAGAAAAGAAACAATTGCACCTTTAACTGCAGCAGTTTTTGAATGTTCTCCTAATACAATGCACCTCCCTGATGTGTGCTGAATCTACCAGAACATTTCAGTTAGCTTGTCTGAGTCACACTGAGAGACACATAATTTGGATTTACCACATCAAAGTACAGTAATTCAGTGAAGTATAAGAGTGCAGATAACTAGAATAGTCACAAGAAAACCACAGATCCCCTGGTAAAAGCAACTGCTTATAGACTTTGAATGTGCATATTAATGTCAGGACAATCCAGGTACAAGAGGTAGAATCCCAGCTATTTTGGTCTGTTCCACAACCTAATAAAACCATCACTTCCATAATCTTGTTTCTGTGGAGACGAACAGAAGTGGATGTTTTGGGTTTATTTTTTAACTATTTCTCCTTAGAGTTTAGTAGAAATATAAATACATAAATAATATTTGTGGGATTTTTTTCCAATTATGGGAAACTTTGGCCCCATAGAAGAATTGATCCTATGGAAGGAGAAACTACATTTTCATGAAAAAAAGCATATCCTTCCTACTCACTTTTTAGTGCTATATTTCATTCCTTCATTCAGTAGGAAGCAAAACAAACCACAAACAAACAAAAAAATCCCACAAAACACCCCATGCACCCATACAGGGTGATGTCCAACTTCTTTAGAAGTTAAGTCACTGTAACTTAAGTGAATGTCATTATATACATAGTTATTCAAGCTGAAACTGTCCTTGGCAGCACTGTACAGGGCAATCTTTCCATAAGAATAAACAATTGTCGAACAATTTCCCCAATCTATTATTCACAAACACATTTTTTTGTCAGCATGAGGCATCTGTGTTTCTCTTCCAATTATTATTATTCCTTATACAAAAGTTTATAAATGTTTATCAAGGACAAACATGAAGAAATTTCATTTTGTGTCTTTATGAGTCCTCTCTCTTTTATACTATTTCAGTACAGTCAGTTGTTACCAGTTCCCTTAATAACCTGAATTCCAATCAAGTTTCTCCTCGTGAAATGCCACACACAAGCTCTTAGTGTTTATGGGCTTTCAATACCAGCTCTTCATTTCTCTTACTGCCAAAATTTTGTAAGTCTCTATCATATACAGAATTAGAGCAACTTTATTCCCCAAATGGAGAAATTGGGTAACAGTAACCCTTAGGATAATCAGTATATTCTCCTCTGCGATAAACACAGATGAAAAATGTTCAGAAAGTTACTCCACTGCAACGTGGTTTTCATTCCATGCACCTTGCATTATTGCTAAATGCCATAGAGAGAATCTCTTAAGTACTCAGGTCAAACATTAAGATATACATACAAAGTTTCACTAGGCAGACAGTGTGACTTCCTCTGATTACGTTTACCTTCATATTTTGTTGTGAGGTGTGACCTGGTTCCTACCACTGTTAGTAGAGCGCACCTCAGCTCCTGTCTGGACTGGGAATTTGCATTTCCTGTGAATGGCAAATAGGATGTATAGGATTGCTGTCCATCTCAGTGCTCACCCTAGAATAGGCATGACACAGGAAATAAATTGGACATGTAGATAATCTGAATGTGTTTTAAATACACGTAAACAGAAAAAACAATCACCTGTTTAAATAACCCACTAAAATGAAACTTTGCGGATTGATTGGAACGAACATGACAAAGAAAGCGAGATTAAATCAGAAAACTTTCTAACAATTTACTTTCCTTTAATATCAAACATTTTTTGAAGGCCAAATAACTGTAAGATGATTCCAGAATACTTGCATTAAATACCTTCTTGGAAAAATATGTGACGTACCAGTATTTTCTTTATATTTATATCTAATAGAGAATTGCCAGTTACCGTTCAAAAGTGAGCTATGTATCAAATAGTTCTAAAATCCAAATAAGAATTTTTTTCTGTTCAAACATGCATTTTTTAGGTATCTTTATACTTCTTTAAAGTGCTTGGATTTTCACATCATAACAGAGGCCAGATGAAGACAGGTCACAAATACTAATATGATCCAAACAAAAGTAAGAAATCAAGGGAATACTCATCCATCATTTTCATACTTCATAATACAGCAATGTTATAAGAAGCAATTAGATATTTCAATAATGATAGAGATGCATAAAATAACTAAATAAAATTACTGTTAATTGTCATCTTAATTGATGTCATGTCTAAGAGCATAGACAGACATAACAAAGGGAGAAAAAATGAAAGAGCTTTGCTTTTAAGTCTTTTTGTTCACCCAGAGGCAAAGGTAACTTTTTAAATGAAGTATTAGTTAAACAGAATTGAGGAGACTAAATAAAGGACATTTCAGTAAAAAAATCAGCAGATTCTGAATTCTTTCTTCAGATTTCTTTAATGAGACCTAGGTTAAGTCCTTATCCAACTCAAGCTTTAATGCAGTGAATCATCTTCATGTGGTTAAAGAGCCAAATAAAAATTACTGTTTGCTGTCTTTAGCCTCTACTCCCCTCACTATGTAATCTGCAATATATTTCCACTTTGTGAACAACTGTTTTGGAAAATAAAAATTGCTTTTTACACATGGCAAAATCTGTGACACTACACCGAGCAAAAAAGGTTTAAGTCTTGCCCTTTCACGCATCTGTCAGAATGGTAAATTTTAAGGAGTATTCATTTTTAATATGTATTTTATTTGCACATCCATAGACACACATGCACACACTGCAATAAGGAAAAAAAAACGCTCACAGAATAGAATATTGCAAACCTAGGCACTAATATTTATAAAATACCATTATGGAAGTTGCCTATGTCGTTTTCATTTAAGCTCTTTGTGGAAATTCGTTATATTTTCTCTTTATTTGTGTAATCTACATTTTTAGATTTATTCACATTCAGCAGAAAGGAAAAAGGCAATGCTCAGTTACTGAAAACTGTTCAGTATATTTGCTCTGATTTAACTTTTTTTGTTTTTCCCCTATTTTATATGTAGTTCATAATTTTGCTCATTAGAAACTATGAAAGTAGTTCTGAATACAAAATAAAAAGGTCAGGACCAAAAAAAGGTATATTATAAATATACATTCTGAATCGTAATACTTCTCTGAAGTTCAAATTTATATAGCAAAAGAATTGAGATATAGAGAGATTTAAAACTTCTTCAGTTATTTTAAGTGACCAGTCTAAGACATCTCAGATATCATTTTTCAGGACTATTTAGCATTTCATACCAGTAAATAGTGGTAGAATTTAATTGTTATTATTTGTAAAATGGAGTTTTCAGCCACTCAGAAAAATCTGATCTTTTTATCTCAAATATAGCACTCAGAAAACATTTGTCTCCATTTCAGGCACAGGGCAAGCCCCCCAGAGCAGGATTCCTCTCTCCCCCTCCCTCTTACCTCCCAAGGGAGGATAGAAAGGGGAATGAGGAAGAAAGTGCCTCATACAAAACTGGAAATTAAGACTATGAACAAAATGTAATAAGTAGCAGAGATAAACAGGGAAAAGGAAATACTAAGGGCAGAGGGATATACAAGTATATACAAAACCAACTCACAGATGGCGATGGATTGTGCAGAGCACACAGAGCCAGACCAGGCTGCCCTGAAGTGCGGTCCCAGCAGCAGCACAGCCCAAGTGAGAAAGACAAACTTCCTGTCCTTTTGTAGAGTGTGGCAGGGAAGGGGAGGGAATACCAGCTGCACTCTGACCCCTCAGGGTCCTAGAGTCAACACCTGCCCGTCCCTCCTCAATTTGTTAAGTCATAAACCACAACAATGATGAACAGGCCTTTCTTTCTTTGCCTTTCTGTCTCCTGCTTTAATTACTATACTCATATCTACTACATGCAAGTTCTGAAGAAACAAAATAAGTGCTATATAAACAAAATTACCTTTAATCTTTAACCTTGATTCACTTGAGAATGAATCCTAATTGAACTAAAGAGAAGATCCCATGGTCATACATTAAAGCTTAGGCATAATGAAATATTGCTCTGTTAGTATTTCTGTCTCTTCTTACGCATTTTAAATATACAAACTGAAGAAAAATAATCTGAATTATGTGGACTCAGATGGAGACTCAGATTCTTTTAAAGCAAGATTTGCATCCCTCTTCCACAAATGTATCTAATTACTTTATTATTATTCCTGAAAGCTACTTTCACAAGTTCCTATGGCAATGTACTTCACAGTTTTTACGATACATGAGGAACAACCTCTCTTGGATCATTTTGGAACAGTCTACACTTTCTCCTTCTTAATTTGACTTCATGAAAAATAGTTCTCATATTTTTGAGAAAAAGTGGCCTTTTCCTGGTTCACTTTTTAAAACCTTTACCATCTCCCTCCTATATTTTCTATATTTAAGTGTCCTCCATAGGTTTCTCCATACTTTTTTTTTTCCCATAGTTTTGGGTAGTTTTGATACTTTTCTAAGGATCTTGTATAGTCCTACTAAAAGTTCCTTGATATATGAGGATAAGGAAGGCACTATTATTTAATATATAGCTCTAGTAGGAAATCGTAAAATGGTATAATGATGTTTTCTGCAGTGTTCAATATTACAATTCAATATGATGTTTAACTCTTCAGTCACTTTCATCTTTACTGCTCTGAATGTCTTTGTATCTCTTGAAAGTTTTTGTCTTGTCTTGATGAGAGAGCTGGGAGGAATCCATGCAACTTTAAAGTTTCTATTGTTACCAGGCTAGTGCCATCTCAATGTCAAAATACCCTCTGTCCTCACGATGGAGTTTCCTGTTTATCTTCATGTAATACCTGGTATTCACAGAATGATAACAACACAAAGTATAGATAGCATAGGGAATGGTGTTAATTTCTTGATCACATCTGTGATTGTGCTTATCCTTAATACTGTGAGTTTTTCCACTAATTCTAATGGATATATGCAAATGTTTGTAAGGACTTATCTCATGGGAGTTCTCTGCATGTTCCGAAGTAACAACCATAAAGTACAATGTCTAATCCCATATATTGCTTGCTTGTTTGTTTTTCTGTAAGAGTTGTTAAATACTATTGCATGCAGTTTAAGAAGAATTTCAGTGAGTGATGGACGAGAAGTCAGGGATTTCTCATAGATTTTCTTTTCTGAAAGGCTTCGTTTCCTTCTGCATCTCACATCAAAGGGCCAGAGTTTTTCGAGTATGATTGTATAGCAATTCTTTGAATTGTACTTACTTATGTTACACATAAACATCACAATTTAAAACAAAATGTATTTCTGTGATACGTGTTCTTTTCTGGTTATAAGATTTTAAAGCTAAAATGCTGTAAGACTACTAAATCTTATATGTAAAGCAAAATTTCCCCTACCTGACAGTAAGAATGCTAGACCATTATATAATTTGATGAGAGAAGACATATTTGTATAGTATGGAGGAATAAAACTATTCCAGGCAGCAATATTGAAAAAAAACCCTAACATTTAGAGAGCAGACAGTCTGTACTGCTAAAGTAGTTAAATCTGATGGAAACACAGAAACATTTAACAGTATGTTAGTGGGATACAGTCTGTTTCTAGTGTAGTTTAATTTGAATCTGTAATCATTACACAACTGCTGTTTAACATACAGAACTTCAGCAGAACAGAAATGATGAAATTAAAACCTGTGATGAACATCTTAAAAAAAACACACAAGAAAAAAAAATACATCCCCCAAAATAGTGGAAGGCTTTTTCAGCAAATGATAACTCTGACTTCAGTTTTTCTCTTAAAGCTTGTTTCCTTCTATTTTACAAAGTTCTTGTTGAAATGAAGAATTTTTATTTTCCTAATGGAGAAATATAGTTAAAGATTTTCATGTACTCTGAAATGTGCATGTACATTTTCTTCAAAGCTGTAAGAACAGACTGAAGAGCCTGTAGAACTTTTAGCATAATTCACAATGTTGCACTGTCAAAGGTGACAGATGCATAAGGAGTAATAAGGTAACTAAAAGAAAACTTCCAAGTAATTTTATTTACCCTGGTCGTTCTTGTAAGGTCAGACACTTTCACTGTATTCAAATCTGGAACTTCTAGAGCAAAATCCTTCAGCATTTGTTAATATCTTGAGGAATGGAAGATAAGTAAAATCGGTCATACGAGGACTACCTTGATCAGATCAGGGGAAGAATTTCTATGAAAACCTCAACCAGGCAGGAAGAAATTGTATTTCCAGTGTTTTTGCTGGACAGACAGAATTCTCTGGTTCCTGTGCTTGTACATGATTCAGCACGGGCTTCACTCTGTATTTCTATTCCGAATTACTTTCAATGGTTACAAAGACAGTCTGCTAGGTCCCTTTCTTCTTTGTAGAGAGAAAGTAGAGAATGATGATGGTGACAAAGTACTGTAAATGGCATGCCACGGGAAAAGTAGTTTAATTTAAACCTGCAAAAGACAGAAATATAACTGAAAGAACTGTGGAAAGATGACCACTACTCAGAGACTAAATAAAGCTTATATAACCATAATTATGATAGCTGAGTCTCTGGGCAGGTCAGGATTTCTCCAAGGACTATTTATAGATATGTATGAGCTTTATTCGAGCTTCAAGAATTATACTGCTTGATATGAACTTCCAAGAGTGGTTTAATATCTCTGGGAGGTGTAAGTCATGAGGTAGAAACAGATTTTTATTTTGGAAATGGAGATGTAAACACATTAGTGATAGAAATAAAGGTCTAGTGCCAACATATTGTGGAAATTGCTTTTTTTTTATTACCTAACAGATTTTTTTGTGTGTTTATTTCCCAAGCTGATGCTATATCTATTTTAAAACATCTGTATACCCTCTTCTATTAATACTCTTTATTACTTCATACACTCAATTATATAAATTTCACCAATTGGATAATGTATTTTTAAGAAACCAAGAAAAGTATTTAAGATAGCCCCGAATCTCAGAGATTCAGATAGTTAAATCTATATATCCACTATATAAGAATCTGTAGAACAGCTAAGTGTCTAAACTCACCCTAGACATATTAATCACATATTAACCTGTAACTGTTTTTTATTGCCTCTCTTCAGCTGGAAATTTAAGCTTTCCTTTTTTTCACCTTTTCATCATGTTGCAAATGTGAGGTATTTGCTTGTAGAAGTCAAATGAGTACGTTCTGAATTGAAACCCTGGAGATGTGTTCTTTTCATTTTAACAGAATCATTTTTCTTCAGGGTTTCTAGGATCTGTAAATTAATTCAGAGAAACTGAAGGGGAATTCTTTTTACATTTCTACCCTTCTATTCAAATCAAGGCCGTACTCTAACGTAATTTTAACATTTGTGAACACCACAATAAAAACTATCTTGAATATGCAGTTTTATTATGGATAAAATAATTCTCGGTTGACAGAGTGTTATCCAGTAGCGATGTAGCATTTTGCATGAAGCTGAAGTGAAGAAACACTTATGTCAAACAGAAACTGTTATGCTGATCAAAAAAAAAAAAAGAGCATTTCAGGAAATGGTAATAAAAATTAGAGTTATAGAAAAATATATGAGACAATGGATTGCTTACCTCAGAGAGAGATGACTAAGGGCAGATGCCAGCAAAAATATACATAATGGGGGTGACATAGAGCAAGTCTGTTCTTTTTTTTTTTTTTTTAAAAAAAAAAGGGAAGATCACTAAGACCGTCAGTAAAACAAAAATCAGCAAATTAAAAATGGATTAAAGGGCAGCTTTATTTTTCTTGTTTTTCTTCACATTGCATGTCATCGAATTTCCACTGAATGACCTTGAAGTAAAAGTGTTGTTTAGACTATGAGAGAACTTAAAACAGGTAGAAGCATGACACTTCTAGTTAATGCAAACTTTGATGCTTGGACAGGATATAAAATCTCATGTGTTCTAGTGAAAAGCAATTTCTGGTGGATAGAGAGTCCAAATATGAATGCCAGATAAAAGAAAGAGTGACAAGAAAGTAGATTATTCCGTATCAATTGAATATAGAGTTCCATGTATCTTCATCAGAGAATCTAATTCTGCTTATTTCCCTAGATAATGTCATGTGTTAGACCTGTGTTTTATGACTATAATTATTCATATGAGAAAATAGGAGATGAGGCTGGAAATACAATTTTTTAGTATTAGCTAGGCTGCTATCAGAGATTCACAGGTTTAGAAAACAACTGCATTTTCGAAAAACATGTTCTTACTTTCATACCACTTTTAAGAGAACACCTTCAATAGATCAGTTTGTGGAGTGTCTGTGGACAGAAGCCACAGGTCTATGAGTAACTTCAAATGACTTAAAATTACCTGTAATTTATTCTTAAAAAACACAGTATTTTTTTTTACAGTGTTTTTTCTTTTCTTTTCTGTTTTTTCTTTAAACAGAAATGGTAAGCATCAACAATGTCAACAGACACTATAAAATGTCAAAAGTATAATTAAACTAATGTTTTATCTTGTCATACTATTATGTAATGAAAATAGATAAGAAACTGAGTATCTCAAGTTTGAAACAATTTCTGAAACTTTGTTAGTATAACAATACATCAGTTAACAATTGAAGGGTATAAATATGTTTTTCCAATTAAGAATCCTCAGGTAATACTAAGATAAACATATACAGAGGGAAAAACCTTTCATTTTTAGTATCATAGAATTTCCTGAGTTGGAGGGACCCACAAAGGATCATAGAATGTTAGGGGTTGGAAGGGAGCTCTAGAGATCATGACCTGACCTGCCAGAGCAGGATCACCTAGGGCAG
>VWZK01009363.1:0-13833 GCA_013396935.1 Baryphthengus martii
AGAAGAAACACAGAAAACAAAGCTATTTAGACTTAAATCTTTCAAAGAAAGCCAACAGTGTTATCTACTATATGAAGTTTTATTAGTTACTCAGTTTCACCAGCACAACTTGTTTAGGAATGTCTGGAAGGGGAAACAACTAAAACTTTGTACAGTCAAATAATGATTTAGAAGAAAGGCTGAAGTAGAAAGACTTCAGTGACTAATGACTTAATGCTATGTACCTCTGCCCTCACTGTGTACTTCCAGTTTGATGAATATTTTATAAACAGAGAGCTTTGCTTTTCATCTTAAAATGGGTAATTTGAAAACGATGCCAATAAACAATTACTTTACCACAAAGAAACAAAGTCAAATGTTTAACAACTTTTTTCATTATTACCATATATACCAAAAATAGAATTAAAAACAATTTTTTGCAAGATGTTTTCTAAGCGTATCTTAAGTTGTTCTGTTAAATATTATTCAACTATACTACTCTCACTGCATCTGATGGAACTGGTGCATTCCAACACAGAATATGATCACAAATGCTGCGTTTGTATTTATGTCCAATTAGTTAATACAAGTACTCACATGAACTGTATCCAACAGTTCAGAAAACTATGCAAAAATGCTTCAGAAAATTCATTTCTGTTCAAAGCCTATACCTTATTCTATCAGTACATCAATATTTTAATTGTTTGGATCTCCTAACTGGGTCACTTCTATTTCTTCCAAAGTTTCAATTTTTGCATCCATTATTTTTACAGAATCGACGTAAGAAAGCAAAGATGCTTCCTAGGGAACCATACAAAACCATATTTCACGGCAGCTTGCTTTCATATATCACTATGGTACTCACCTTTGACTAAAGATACTATTGTTCATCACCTTTCCATTTTTACTACCTCATATTTAAGTATATGAGACTCAAAATAGCAAGAACAGCACAGAGAAAGACAGCCAAGATTATCAGCTGGAAAGAACGCCTTCATACAAAGCAAGACACGACACACCAGGGCTTGTGTTTGGAAGTATGACAGATACCTAAGCAATCAGGAAATGTGTGCCACAGACACTAAAGGATTCTTCATGATTATTATGCAATGAGCCTAAACTATGAACAAAATAAGTCTTCAAACATACAACACAAATTTTAGAACTCACTTCCACAGGATGTTGCAGTGCTAAAAATAGTTTATGAATAATGCTTTCACTGATGGCTAGTAATTATGAAATTCTGCCTCTGGCTAAGGGTACATTAACTCTTGATAGTATTGATGGATATATTAAAATTGTATTTTCTCATTATCCCATTTTGTTATTTTCTTGCCCTCTAAATCTAACCATTGTTGCAACAACGCTGAGCTAACTGGAGCTCTGGTGTCATACAGTATACTCATTTGGGATAGGAAAAATAGGTATTGCAGGATAGGCAGTAATGGGAAAAATGTGATGGTATTGCAACCTAGATAAAGTAGATAAACAAATCAGCGAGAGTCAAAAGAATGAATTTGGAAGATAACTCCTAGGTGGTGGCATTTAGCCGCTTAATTCTGAAGAACTACTGGGTCTCTTGTCTCGACTGATGCATCATTGGTAGCTGTTAACAATGCATCTACGAAGCGGAAGTGATCCACTTACCACTTCGGAGTGGATTACATTCTGCAGTTTGAAACTGTTCAGTTCAATACTTGTTCACTATAACAGCCAATATTAGCATCTTTTAGATTAGCAGCACTTTTAGTATTAGCTATATTTAAAAAGTTCGCTGTACTATGGTCAACCTACACTGATGTGAAACAAACCAGGTTAATTTGAGTTTAATATGAAGCTAAACAATCCACAAAAAAACCAGCACAATTGTTCCTGATATAAAAGTGTCTTAGGCTGATACAAATTCAACTAGTCAAAGCTATTGTGAGATTACCACATATGATAAATGAAAAGCACCAAAGCAAGTAATTTTGTCTACATAAACCAAGCACTTTGAAAAACACTCATTACTAGGATTTACTCTACTTCACCAAATTGTCTAACATCCTAATTGTTCAAAAAAAGCTAGTACCAACTTCTAAAGTTTTACGTTGTTTTTAAATTTTTTTCACTGTAAAAAAAATAATCACTGCACTGCAAACTGGCCCTGCTACTGAGCAAGACTGACAGAGATGGATCCCAGCACACAGCTCAAACCAAGACAAAACGTTTACTACAAAGTTGCCAGTGCACTTGCCTCAAAATCAATGCTCTAGTATACTTGCATTTAAAAAATGCTTATGTAAATGACTGAGGCAGAAAATTTAAGTATACTTACCTGCTGCTGTAGGCGAATCTTGTCTTCTTCCAGCTGTTTGATTTTTGACTTTTCTAACTCAACCTGGTGTGCACATTCCTCTCTGGCTCGCCGCACAGAATCCTGTAGCTCCTTCAGGATTCGTTCATGCTCTGCTTGCAACTCCTTCTTTACTCTTTGAAGCTTAGAAGTGAAATGTATTTATATTAATCCATACATTCAAGAGCTTTATTTTAAGAGCCTTTCTTACAACTGTTGCTAGTATACATGACAGAAAAGAATTGTTACCCATTTTAGAAATTAAACAACAGAAATTCCATTGTTATCTACATGTTTGCTGCATACTCTCTTATTGGCTTTCAGTTTAACTAATGACCTGCAAATTACTGTATCTGGCCAACAAATTTATTCTTCCTCGACTATTGTAAAAATGAAGCTATCTGTATCTTTGCTTCACTTTCACACGGGACTGCTAAAGGCAAACTTTATAACCACCTTTCTGCTACAAACTAAAATGCTACATGTACCCCTTTACTGCAGAAACAATGAAGTCATAGCTACAGCCAAGATGTCTTTTAGATCAGTAAGACTGTACTCTTCAAAATGAGCATATTGAGAGAACTCCTCATTCAACTAACAGGAAAACAGTCCTTGACATGTCTGAACTTTCTATAAAGTTCTATTTGGCCCAGAGAGCTGCTAGCTGAATAGAAACTTCTCCAAACGGTACATTTCTCAAACTGTGTAACTGCTAAATGAACCGTCTATCATTTTGTCTAGACGGTTTTGGAATCCACTGATTTTTATTATCTCTAAATCCTCAGTTCAGAATCTCACTAAATTTAGAGCAAGTTTTGAGACAAACACGTACGAGATTCAAAATAAATACTTTTACTCAGACTGAAATGCATTCAGCCAAACCTAATCACTGGATTTTTTGCATAGATGTTAAAGGTAAAGCCAGATATTATTTACAGCAAAAATTTCATCTTGAGTACTGACACCCCAAGCACAGAACCACACAGTCTCAGTCAGTCAGTCCCTGTGTTGGGAGCTTTAACTTTGTTCACAAGCACAGGAGGAATCGATATGAGCTACTGGAGGAAAGAGAGAGAGTTTGTTGGCATGTACAAAAGTAGACAACTTATTTTCTTTCGTTCTCTTTTTATATGACTAGATCCCTGAGAGCTCGCATCCTATTTCCTCATCTTGTAAGTGTCCAATGAGATCTAGAAACAGCGGTAGCTATTGGTTTCTCCTGCATCTTCTTTGACCCTGTCACTATAAAAAGAACACAAAATATGAAGCCTCTTGATGGACAGCAAAACCTGAACAAATACAGTTTCTCCCAGCTCTCCTTGGCACCTTCTCCCCTTTCAATGGTTCATCTAGCAATTACTGTTTGAAACAATGCACTCATGTACACATGTACAACATTCACCTGACAATACTAAACCTGAACTTGAGATATGCTAATGTCAAATGTGTCCACTGACACTCCAATTCTGCTAAGAATAGAGAATTTACAGTTCTGTAATGTTAGCCACTCATTTAAAAGTTCACTGAATTTCTACCTCAGTAAAAACAGTGTAGCTGGAACAAAACACGTGGCTTAAATTATTAGTGTTCCTCTGTGTCAATACGAATGTGGCTATTTCATTTCTTATAACACAGGTCACAATTGTCTCTGTACGAAAACTAGAACCTTATAGAAACATTTCATGCAATTACATTGTTTAAAATGACCAAACACACTTTACCTCTGATTCAGCACTAAAGAGCTGTCGTTCTCGCTTGTCTAGATCTCTCAGAGTTTTCTGAAGTTGTTCTTCCAAAACAGTATATTCTGCTACCTAAACAAACACAAAAAAAGGCACTTTTTTCTTGCAATAAAAATAATGTTTTAGACAGGCAAAATACTCACTCTTGTTATAGTATGAATATCGACAATTTTTGATTGGAAATTTATATATTAAACAAATCTCCAGCTCTTAATAAAGAAAGCAGGATGGAGAGCATTTCTTCCTGACACAATAAAGGCTAACAGCTTACCATGTACAGCTGTGCTTGTACAAGCGCTCTGTGACCATGCCAGTGAAAGGCAACTGAAGTTAAAAAGCCCACAAAGAAAGTAAGCTAGCCTAAAAGATTTCGAACAAGTATTCTTTGATTAAGGGCAACTTTTGACTTTTTGCATTGTTGCAGACTAGATGCACACAAACCAGTAGGTGTGAATACTAACCACAGATCCTTTGTTCCATGTTATAGCTATGAAATAACTTTTCAAATTTTATAGTGATTTATAATGAGACTTTCAGCAGGTATGAGTTTCCTTACCTTTTTCTTCACTAATGCTTCTCTCTCCCTATCTCTTTTCTTCCATTCTTCTGCAAGTGCTTGCATATGGGCCATTTCCTTTTCTTTAAGCTTTTAAAAGAAAAAAGAAAAACCCCAAACCAGAAAAATAAAAAAATTTGTTAGCGTCAACTTTAAAGGACTAGCAGAACTCAGTCTTTGAAACAAAAGAAGTAAAAATTAAGTTTTGTACACTGTTATATAACTCATTGTGCACCCATCTATGATGCTGGTAGTGAAAGAAAATTTTACCCGTCGGTATAAGACACAAAACAAGCCCAAGCTTGAGAAAAAAATCCTACTAAACAGATATTACACTCTCAGTATCTTTTCAAAAGACATATGCAACTCCAAGAACACCTAGAATGACTTCCAAAAGTAGAAAAACAGGAATGAACTTCTACTGAGAATCAAGAAATGCAGTGGTAATATTTAACACAAATAATATGAATCTTGACTATCTACTGCATTTCATAAACCATAAGAGGAAATTGTGAAAGGAGCATTCTGTATTTCATTACCTAGCACCTCCTTCAGTCACCTAACAAGAGAACTAACCTTCCTTAAAAGTGTGGAGATGTTTGTGCACATCCAAAGTTATAATACTCCATATGAGCAAAATTTAGTTATGTGAAACAGCAGCAGAGTTTGAGATAACTGCAGTTAATATTCCTCTCACCAATTTTACTAAAGCTTCTCTAGCAGTCATGCAGTTTAGGAAATGAACAGAAAGAAGAAAAACCTGATTTTCAAAAATGTCCTCTTGCATTTCCTTCCACATTTCTAACTCCAGTGCTGCTCTGTATTCAAGAGTTTCTCGAGTTTGTGGATGGTTTTCTGGGGCACAAGGAGGCTGACTGTGCGGAACCTGCCGTTTTTGACCAGCACCTACACACTGATATAAAAACAGTGGATTTTTAACTGGAAACCCAACTTTCTGAAGAAGTGCTCAAGGAAAAAGGATTAAGATTTATGTAAAATTTACCTGAGAAGAATCTGACACCAGAACTTCTTGCATTTTCACGAGCCCATAGTCTTCCAAAGTGATAGCATACGAAAGCTCTGCTATTCTGCTGCCTGACCTACAAGTAGCAGTAGAATGTTATTTTAATGAAAACTGTCTTAAAAACACACAAAGCAAATTATAAGACCAACAAAACAAAGTGCTAAAAGGTTCTGAGTAAGTTCAGAGACTCTAAATAGCTACCTATGTGAGAGTCCAAACAAGATCCCCCATATATAATGTTTTACCTTGGAGACTGATTTATACATCTACTGTAAGCTTTCTGAATTTAACAGATAACCTGTTGTTGGGTACCTATTTAACTAATAGTTCACTGTAATCATTTCCTTGTAACAAGGGAATGATCCAAAATTGTTAAAAAGACTTAAGACTGCAGGTACAAATACACCTGTTGAATAGAGGTATCACTGACGACTTTGTTCTAAGACAGTCAATGAATATCATTACCCTTGCTTTTTCAAATGTTAACAGTAACTTTTTAATTACCCACAGTGTAAGTCACTTAGCACATCATGCATGGTAAGCCACCCTTGGCTTACAAAACACCCACATTTCTGGACAATTCCGCACAGAGAACTGCCAACTTTAAATCTAGTTTTGATTTAAAATATCTGCCTGCTCTTCTACAGTGAAAAAAGTGTCCTGCTATCAGATATTTTAATTAACACATTTGAAATTAGTTGCAGGTCTCTGCTTAAGTAGAACAGTTTGTCTCTGGCTGTCTCATCACTAATCAGACAAAATGTAGTAAACAAAGGCATTTTTCCTCACATAAAGGTATTAAGAGAAGGAACACACAAAAATCATGTAACTGAAAACGTTATCACTAGTCTAACATGAAAATACACCGTAGCGTAGACCTGTAATTGGTCAGAAGCAAAGCTATAATTTCAGTTAACTACTCAATAATGCAAAAGTAATTACACAATCATTTGAAGCCTGAAAGCTACAGAATTAACTGCCAAGCAATTTGCAACAAAAGGCTGCAGGAACTAACTAACTACGGCTGTAGTTTTGAGAAATTCTCTTCCAGCAAATTCAAAAAGACAACCCTAAAGCACAAAGGTGCTATCTTCTACACAGTTTTTTTTAAGGGAAAAAAACTAAACTGAACAGAACATTTGCATTTCCCTAAATTAATATATATTACTGCATTTAGTTCTTAAAATTTGCTATCAGTCACTGATTAAAAAGACAGAATAAGATTCAAGGCAGGTGACCTCAGAAATCTGAGTAGTCAAGTCAGTTTAAAATACCAGTGTAAAAAGAACATTACACCAAAAGCAAAGCTTAAGATGTATCAAAACAGCAAAATGCAGGCCTAACTACATTTTGAGAATGCCATCTAGTGGTTACGTTTTGTGTAAACCCAGGTTTTAATTCAACAAACTTTTTGGTTAGAGTGTGAAACAATGTGTACAGTGAGACAATAAAGGAACTCTCCACAGAATGAGGTCATGATTGCTTTCACACAAAAAGAAAGTTTGAACAAAGTCAGAGATCAATTTTCATTCGAGGAGGAGGGGGATATTAGCCTTTATGTCAGTATCTCAAGTTTTCCGTGTGTCAAATATAGCAAGTTTTAATTATCTATAGGACTAGGGATTTAAAACTGACCTCAGTCTTAATCACATTTATTTCTAAATAATCAAGTTCCATTATTACACACAAAAAAGAGGAGTATCTAGACATTGCTATCACAGTTCACATCAAGAAGGATGCAGGGTACAAGTAACTGTAAATTAAATTTCTTGATATACATTAAAAAAATCACTCCTGCGTCCTGAAGTATCAGCAGCTTGTCATAATTGTTAAGTAACTTGCTCAGGAAAGTGCCTCAATATTTTTTCCCAATTACTTATTTCTTTAACTTGTCTGTGAAGATTATCCAAGATCATGATTATATAAACACTTTCTACGGTGACTCTGGAAGTAGTGTGGGGTTGCACAATATGCCTCTGGCAATACCCATAAATATCTAAGGGGTGGGTGTCAAGTGGAATGAGCCAGTCTCTTTGCTGTGGTGCCCAGTAATAGGACAAGAAATAATGGGTACAAGCTAGAACACATGAGGCTCCACCTTGACATTAGGAAAACTTCTTTCCTGTGAGGATGACAGAGCACTGGAACAAGCTGCCCAGAGAGGTTGCGGAGCCTCCTTCTCCAGAGACTTTCAGAACCCACTCGGATGCATTCCTGTATGGCCTGTTCTAGGAGGTCCTGCTCTGATAGGGGGCTTGGACTAGATGATTTCTTGAAGTCCCTTCTAATCCCTAACATTCTATGATTCAGGGAAATACTAAGCAAACAATTCTTCAAAACTTCTTACGGAGCGAGTAACTTTTCTAAACAGTTTTACCCCTGTGCTGCTGTGACACTGGCGGTTTCATTACAAGTCTGACGCCAGCATTGTTCACCATTACCACCCAAGAACCGGGCTTTTTCTGAAGCCAAAACATTTGAAAGCTGCAGTCTTGCCACTCCTAGAAGTAAGTCTTTAGCTGTTTTATCCTTGTGCCACAATTCAACCAGCAGAGGTAATCTGAAACAAAAAAATTATTTTAGTGTGAGGCATCAACACAAAAGAGGAAGCATTTCGATTCATTTGGAAAAAAGGACATCACGTTCTAACAGTAACTTCCTAACTCTTTGATGGCTTTATTGCCTCTCCCTCAGAGGAATGAGATTGACTTTGCGTCTTCTCCATCACTTACTCACTTTGGTCAGATTATCACTCTTTTCTCCAATGAGAAAGAATAATACTGCAGTGAAAGTGATTGAACAAGCTTAACAGACCTGGAGTATCTTCATTTATAAATACCTATAAATAAATTTTAGTCACTGCCATTCAGAATACACCCCCTTCACCGCTTTTCTCAAAATACCACTATTGTGATGATTCTTCACATCCTGATAATTGATTAAGAGCTGGTAGGACTACTGGGAAAGTTGTGCCACAGCCCTCAATTTTCAGTGATAACCAATGGTTATTGTGTATTAAAAGGAAAAACAAAAAATGTACCAATTACATTTGAAGTAGACTTGTTAAAACTCCAATATCAACAGCACTTGTTTCTGTAAACAGTGTTCCCTGCATATGTATTCAAGAGATAAAAGCAAAAATTTTAGTGTTCCCAACTTTAAATATAAGTAATAGAGAAACTGAAAGAGCAATGTATTAAATATTCATTGGCATTAGTACTTTGGTTCTTTTCCAAATCATCAAGCTGATGATTGTGAGTAAAAAAATTTGAACAAAACCCAAAAATTGTAATTAAGATAAAACGAATGCAAGTTATCACCTTAAGAATGTATCTCGAAGCTGATGAGGTACAGTTGCAAAGTCAAATGCACAGTAGGACTGTGGAAGAAAGACTTCCATGTTCTTTCTGACTTCTACAGGTGGGCTTGTCATAATAGGTGCTGCACTACCAAAAAATGGATACGAGTACCTAACAAACAATAATCAAAATAATAAAATAAAAGCTTAATAAATAGTTATTTTACTTATACCTTCTGCAACAAGAAAGACAGTTCAGGCATATTTTACTGAAGCATAGCTTGTACTAAAGTTAGTAAAATTTGCACATATACACCAAACAGTGGAATATAGTTCAAATATTCATGTTTTAATTTACCTCTTCATTGATTCAGCTTCATTTGTATTTACTGTTATTTTGACAAGAGCTATAACCACCTGTATGTTCACAACCATATGAATTAACTTTTATATAATAGCAAAATTTTAATAAAAGTGAGCAGAGAAATAGAAAAAAACAGTATTATATTCAGAGGTAGGTTGCTTCTTGAAAATATTAACAACTATATTTACGGTGAGGATTGGTCTAATATGCAGTAACTGTTAAGTGTACATACACACACACACACAGCACCAGAATCATTTGAAAATTTCAGTAACATTTGAAGAATTTAGCTTAACGCCCACAATTTAATTCATTACAAATAAAGTTGAATCATTTTACCAACCTGATTTACTATATTGCCTGAAACTACTCTACTAGCATAATTCAGTGTATGATAAACTACACAGGCGAGGCCAAGAACACCTTGAACTTTGCTTCGCTCAAATTGATGATGCTAGCCGTCAGCTAATAAAATAAATGCTGCATCAAATGCTGCCACTTATAAAAATCCATACTTCAACTATGCAAAAGTGTTTAAAGAGCTTGGTTACAAATGAATTAAATAATGCTCATAACATACAGTGACAAAGAAATTTTTTACCCTGTACCTTTTCTTAGCATTTATGTTTGGATATTTCTCCTCTTCAGTTTCTTGTCATATTCATCACTGATTGTAAAAATTGAAGTGAATGAAACAGCAAAACCTCTTGGTTAACTGTTTTGAAACACACTGGTTTTTGGAATGTTGTGTGAAAAAAAGCTTTTCTGTGACAAAATTCCATCTATTGTACATAGTTTTCCACATACTATTTAATAATACTGTCTATGCAGAAAACTATTAATCATAATAGCGTAATCTATATTAGTTGTGGTGTAAAATATTCCACTCCTCCACCCCAACACCACCTTTTCACCCTTGTTCAAAGTTTAACCTCCAAGAATCATTAACATGAACAGACTTCTTGGTGACCAGTCAAAACTGTATTCAAACTCCATTAGAACAACAAGCACAAATCAAATGTACCTTCACAACCACAAATACTCAACCATCTCAAACCAAATCATCATTTAAAACATATGCTTCAGTATGTGCAACGAAAGGGTCATAATGGAAAGGCAAACTAAAAACTGCTATGAACCACTAAATTTACAGACGCCATCAATAACATTCCACAAGTAGGAATTTTTTTGAACAACAAAATCCTTTCTGTATCTATGCAGTCTTGATCCTAAATGCTAAGGAAAGCCTAAAACAAAACAAACAATTTGATAAAAGAAAGTCTCTTCCTTCACTTGAAATGTTAAAAGTCCAACCAAACCGCAACCTGCATAAAAATACCGGGTTCGATACTCTTACCTTTTACTTGGTCCTTCACCTTTCTAGTTCTTATTCCTCCAACTTAGCATTCACCTCCCCGCTAACATTGCTCGTTCTCCAGAAGCACTCCCATACTTCTCTTTCATGTTAACATCAGTAATAACCTAATGTCTATCCAAGTGTTGCAAACTAGCACTGGTAGTTTTCTACTTTTCCTTTAGGCACAGAACTCAGCATCCAAAAAGCTTGCTTGTCTTTTTGTTACATTAATTTTATGAAGTTAAAAAGTGCTACTTCTCCCTACTAAGCCTGGCTTCTTGTAGTCAGAGACTATCAAAAAACCCAATACTACCTCTCAGAATGATAAGGCATTTACTACACTGGTTCTTCACTTTAAGACTAGAATGTGCTTTCTTTAGATTCACTGTTACACACAAAACAGGTGATCTATCTCTTACTAAAACACTTGAAGGAGTTCTCACTGAGACATGAAAAGCTACAAAAATCACTCCTTCCATCCGCTGAAAAAGCAGACAGAAAGTAGGAAGACAAGCAATCCTTTTTTTCTAAGGATGGAATGATGATCTGTATTGTTTGATCTCAGATATTCAAGTGAGATTTAATACAAATTACAGTGCAGATGAAGTGTTACATACTGTCTTTAATGCTGTAATGCTCAGAAGTTTAGTGATAAGCCATATGAACATTCTGAAGTATTTTGCTACTAAAAATCAGCTACATGAAGGTAAAAAGCATCAGAGAGCATACTACCAGCAATCATTCAGATTATGAAGGCTTTGTACTGAAAAGAAGGATACTGTTACTATGAATAAGATGAACAGAAATAAATTATACCTTAAAATGCAATTTATTGGAAAGCTAACTTCCAGATCACGGATGCTTCGTAAGTCTATTGAAAAGCAAAAATGGTGAGAGGCTGCTGGAATGACAATTTTCTGTGCTGATACAGGATCAGAAGAACTGGATGCACCCACAGGGTTGGGCTGAGATGCAGCTACTGGGCCATTACCAGCTGAAAACACAAAAAGAGAATTTGTGTGCATTTTCAATAATTTGTTCTGCTAAATATAACAAAACATAATACAGATATGTCTGACCTCAAATGAAAGTACAGACTAGGTTGTTTCCCTAAGAGATTTAAATTCCTTGTAATAGAACTTAACACTATGAAAAATAACCACTCTATTAGTAAGTTACTGTTTCCAAAGAAAAACCACAAAAAAATCCAATATACTTTACATCTTCTTATGAGATTCTATAGTTATTTCACTTTTTAAATATATCTTCAAAGCTACATAAGTTTATCTCACTGAAGAAAACTTTAGATGAAGATCCAAGATATTAATTCTTCATAAGGACATTATAAAGACTTTAGTTTCAACAGTTCACTTAACTGTTCCTAGCCAACTTAAGGGCATGCAGAAGAGGTGGGCTTACAAAACAAACAAACACTGCAAACAAACAAAAAAAACCAAACACGAAACCAACAAACACTACCACTACAAAATGTCTGCAGTAACTTAGTTTACTTTGAATTAACTAACCTCTTTAGTTAGGGACTGAAAAAGACAGAGCACCAAGTCAATTACCGTGCTTGTGTAAGGCAGCACCAACTATTGGTCCCAAGGTGAGGTTGAATGATTGAAATAAACTAGAATGCTCTAGCTAAGTCTGTAAAGCACATCTGCTTATGCCCTTTGACAAGAACCCACCTACTGTGACATCCATTTTACAATTTAGGAAGCAGAAGCTACAGTGAGCTTCTGTCCAATTGCATCCAGGCTTCTCAAGTCCTTGCACAGGGACCCAATACTGTCTTCAAAGAGTAACAAATTATATCACAAGTTTTACAGACAGGGTCTCCAAAAGGTAATCTCCAAAAATGTTTAAGATAAAGCAGAGGAAGAGACAAAGAAACTATCAGAAAAGAACTCGACTGTATTTGGTAAATGCGGCTTGTTCTGATCCTCTTTCTTCATAATGATCTACAAAGTTTCCATTTTTTGTAACTTCTAAAAAACACATCACTGCTAGCATTGACACTATTTTTTCCAGCTTGTTTTTGAGTGCATTATTTGCATTAACAACATAAAAAAGAAAAGCTCAATAAAACTTCAACATCAGCTAGATTGCACAATATAGGAATGAAACAACTTTCAGTGATTCATGTAAAATGTCACTACATCACTTGGTGCAATGAAACTGCTGAATAGAAGTTCAAGGCTTCATACAGAAGAGAACAAATGCTGCTTACAGCCTATTGTATTTAAGTTGCTACTACATTCAAATTTCATTCAATGTTCTAAATTCAGTAAATTTTGCATTACTGGAATTTTGCAGATCTGACAATACAGGCGACTTTGCTCTGGTCTGAGATTTGAAAACTGGAAGATCTTCAGTATACTGCTTGTTAATCTCTCGGCAAGACTCAGGCATCAGCCCTGAAAGATAAACATGAAATTACATATTTTACATTTTACCAAAATAGAGTTATAAAATTATTACTATTAATAAACAAAAGCACAATCCTGAATTTATTAACCACAGATTCAAACCAGTCACAGGGTTCACAATGCTTTTTCTTGATACATTCCATGTATAGGACTTAATCCCTTCTTAGGTAAAATCTGTTAGGATTAAAAGAAAATTTGGCTGAATTAGCAGACAAATCACGAGAGCACATTCTAGAACACAGATTTACCTCTACAGAGCTGTGAGCCTTTAGGACTAATCTCAAAAGAACATTAATACAAATATCATTAGAAAAACAATCATTTGGCTTTATTAACAAATCATCTTTTAAGATGATGCATGTTCAGTAATGTTTATCAAAATAACATTCTTTCCTCTGAGCTTTACTCTATCACTATAGTATTTCTTTCTCTCTCATATCTGTTCCTGTTCAACCTCTCTGCAACCTAGCCCTCAAATCAAAAGCAAACCAACGGAAGTCTTACAAGATTTTTAGTGACTTGGTAGCTCACATAAGGGTAATGTAAAATCAAACATTGCTTTGTCGTGCCCAAGAATCTGTACAGTATGAATATTTGTTTTCACAATTCATTATCCACATAGTAACTTCCTTTGAAATCTTAAAACAGAAAAGCAGGAGAAATGTGGGATTTAAGAAATGTGAACATAATATCATTATATCTCCTAATTGAGGAAGTCAGTTTCCTCATGAGTATTGTACTGA
>VWZK01009387.1:0-14879 GCA_013396935.1 Baryphthengus martii
AGGGATGGGGCAGCGCTGGGACTTCATGAAAGGTCTCTGCCAACGCCACCGATTCCATGGCTCCCAGCAGCATCACTATTAATGAAGGTGCCACTTTCAGGCCAAGGAAATGGGTTTAGGTGAAAACCAAAAAGTAACTCTTAACTGGCTCCAACACTTCACTATAGCACATGCTTAAAAAAACCCCAAACCATTCATCCAACCAGAAGATTTATTGTCTCAGGGCAGCTCCCACCATCAGCCACACGTCCCTCAGTTCTCCAGGAGCCCCACTCCCACCCGCAGGACCCCTCACACCACATCCTCATCACCACTGCCCCCTTGAACCCCTGGGTATTTCTCACATACAGCCCAGGAGCTGGTGTTTTGAGGCAGCAGGGAAGGGATTAAAGACCTTACGTGAGATTATAAACCAGGCATAGAAAAATCCAAGTGTTGCCTTCTGACTTTCGCTCAAACCCCCCGTCGTCGATAAAATCTTTTTAAAAATGAGCTCGACTGTAGAAAATCCAGTCCCATTTCCTGACGGTGGTTTGGGGTGACTTACTTCTTCTGTGCACAAAGTGTAAACAGTAGGGTGGGATTTTAAAATTCCCTCTTGAAACGCGCGGCCTCGAGGGGAAAATCTGTCGTGGGCGACTTCTTCCTTGACATGCGACCCACCGAGAGCTTCACATCACTTCACGGCCCAGGCTGGGCTAGCAGGGGGTGGACGGACGAGGAGGAGGAGGAGGAAGGCAGGGAAACTCTAGAGCGTGTGGTCAGGGAGGATAAGACTTGGTGAGCCTTGGATTCCCGAGGTGAGGTGCCGTGGGCTCAGGTGGGAATTCTGCTCCTGAGGTACTCCAGCACCGCCGCCGTTCCTTTGGCCAAGACGGCGGCGCGGGGAGTGCGGAAGGGATTCCCCTCCAACAGCAGCGTCCTGCAGACACAGAGAGGCCCCGGTTACCAGCACCTTCCTACCCTGCGTAGACAGTTTTCAATCTTTGGAAATTCAGGAGTAATTCCTCTTCTGTACTACTAAAAGAAGTTTCATTTCTGCCTCCCTGGTCGACACTAACGTGTTCTTTAGAGACAGCCAGGTTTTAACGGAGGCTCATCAAGCCGTGGTGGCGAATTGGCAATGCCCTACGTCTGTACACACAGACACGGGATCTCTCTCATGCGCCTTCCATGTTGTTAAGTCATGAAACAACTCTCCCAATTCTCTAAAATCTTAAGCAAATAGGGAGGAAATTGCCTCATTTGACAGATGGGAGGAGAGACCCTTTTTGTGCATTGAGACCTAGAGAAGAAAAGAACCCAGACTGCCAATTAGTACTTTTCCCTCTGACAAAACCTGCCCTGAAGAAACCAGCCAGAATGTATTTTTATAAATCAGGTCACCACTTCACACACCCACCTCAGATTTTCACAGTTTCCAAGTTCTGGTGGCACCTGGAGGAGGTCGTTGTTCTGAAGGTCCAGGGTTCCAAGCTTCTCCATTTTCTTTAGCTGCAGAGGGTCAATGGACCCAACCTGGTTGTTGCTGAGCAGGATGGTCTCCAGCGCCGGGATGTGATAAAGGACACTGGGAAATACTTTGAATCTTCAAGAAAAAGGTGGGAAACCAATGAAAGTCAGGAATGGGGCATTCAGGTAATTGATGAAGCGTCTCCTCATTCTTCTACCACAAGAAAATCACACTGAATTCAGAATTTTTTTATTATTATCGTAAGAACAAAATAATCGAAATAGCTACTCACCTATTAAAAGAAAGATTTATGATTTGCAGTCTTGTCAGAGCCGCCGTTTCCTCAGGTAAAGACGTCAAAAAATTATTTCTGTGGATCAAAACAAAGCCAAACAATCAGCAGCAACCTGTAGGAAGTCTGAGTGAAGAACCCCCGGCGTCTGGTTATTTCCCAGTGCCAACAGGCTGGCTTAAACCCAATTCATCGCTTCGGCGCTGGGTGAAGCCCACGGTTCCATAATTGGGTTTCCCACACCAGGAAGCCATTCAGAAGCTGCTGAACTCCAAGGAGGAGAGAGGGTTTGTCAGGACAAAGGTATGACCTGAGTGTGACACAAAGAGCCCCTACAGGAAAAATAAAGGCCACCCACTAAAAAGATGCCCAGATTTAGACCTAAATTCCAGATCCCTGAGCTCTTCAGCCTCCTTCCCTCACCAATCTCCTATTATCATCCCTACCTGCAAACTTCAGCCTAACTCCTCCACCAGCAGCATCAACTGGTTGAGGTTGGTGAGGACCTCGGAAACTCATCTGGTTCAACTCCCTAGAGCAGGCGGCCCAGGACCACATCCATTTGGGTTCTGGGTATCTCCAAGGATGGAGATTCCACCACCTCCTGGGGCAACCTGCGCTGGTGCTCGGTCACCCTCACAGCAAAAAGCCTCTCCTGATGTCCAGAGGGACCCTCCTGTGGTTCAGTGTGTGTCCATGGCCTCTGGTCCTGCCTTGGGCACCACTGCCAGGAAGAGCCTGGCTCCATCCTGGGCACCCCCACGCGTGGAGAGACCCCCTGAACCTGCTCTGCTCTCCCAGCCTCTCCTCACCACAGAGATGCTCCAGCACCTTCTCATCTTGGTGGCCCCTCACCAGGCTCTCTCCAGGTACAAGGTGACTTTCTATCAAAGCAAAAACCTGCCCCTGCAGCGGTGCTCGTGCTACTTTCCCTTCTGTGGAACCCTGGAGACAACAGACGGCAGCGAGTTCACCGAAACAAACGCAACGAGCACTCGTCAGGGGTTAGAGAAGGTAAAAACGACGACAACTAACCATCGACCGCCAACAAAATACCTTCAGGCAGCACAAGATTTGCACCTCCCCATGCTGCTTCCCAGCTACCCTCCAGGATTTCCTGGCGTGGGTTTCTGTGGGGTGTGGGAGGGGGTGTTTTTAAATAGCAACTTAACATCTCTGAGAATTTTTTGTAGCAACTGAGGCAAGACCTTTCATCACAGCAAGCCGCGGAGCTCGTCCACTCGGGTTTCTGTGGTTTTCTTGAAGCAGGGCCTAAATCTAGGCCACTTGCTATTTCGGCTCTGCCGGTCACTCAACTGTCAGGGAGGCAGTTTGGGGGAATGAGAGATTATTTCGGTCCCGCTGTTCCGCTCTGACAGATGGCTGGTTTAAAAAGGCACGACAAGAAGTTACTGAGAAAGGAAGTCCGACGCGCGTCACAAACCTGATATCCAAATGTGTCAGTTTAGGGAGCGTGCAGAGCTCCAAGGAAAGGGAGGAGAGTCTATTGAAGCCAAGGTTGACATCACAAACCGAGTCTTTCAGCTCCACAATCCTGAAATGTAAGATGAATACACTTTTGTTAGGCAAGCTGGTGTTTGCATTCTGCTTTCTAAGTTATTGGGAAGAACAAAAAAAAAAAAGAAACAACCTACTTTATTCTACAAATCAAGGGCACTCTGATTCTGGACATTTCAGAAGCAATTTTGTGGCGTGAAGATAAAGGAAAGTTTCCCTGTGAAAGGTGCCTGTCCTGGAGTCTTGCCCTTGATGTAAAGACAAAGCTCAGAACCACTTATCCAAAGTTACTAAGAGAGTCACTTTTCTCCCACTGACTGGGAGAGGAAATTTTAGTACGAAGCCAACTCAGGGAAATTCCGGTCAGAGGTTGTTTCAGAAGCTATGACACAGGTGCTCTGTGTTCACTGCCAGTTCCTGCCCTCTATGGGTTCCCCAGCATCTTCAGCAGTCACAACAGAAAGAGACATTTATTTTATTCCCATCCTTGGTTTCTGTCCCGCTGTTCTGCCATTTAAAATCCCAGGAACACAGGATTGTGCTGCTTTCTTGTCAAAGAGTCTTATAATAAGATGCAAAACGTTTAAAAGCTCCAAAAGTTGGTTATTGAATCTCTGTAAGAGAATCTCTGTTTCAGCCCTAAAAACAAAAGGTAATTAAATGCAAACCTACTCCTCCCTCCCATCTGAACGCTCCGGCACCGACCAGCTGCACACCTACACCGTCCTCCCCAGGGAACGCAACCGCCTCTCACGCAGCGAACACGCAGGGGAGGCACAGGCTTCCTCTCACTAAGTTCATTTTCTAGAACTTGCACTGAAGAGATTTGTTCCTGAGAAAGAAACTGTGCCTCTTCCAGCTCCGTGTGCTGAGGGCTCGGTGCTCAGCACGCTTGGGGCCAAGAACGGCCTTAATTCCCCCCAACACTGGGGTGGTATCCTTAAAAATCAGCTTTCCTGATTTTCCTGGGTAAAGACACCAGTAACCTTCCTCCTTACACAGCAAGAAAATTTATTCCCATTAGTATCAAGAGGAAGCTTTGCCTCGATTGCGGGTGAGGAAACAAGTGCTATGTGATGGGACACAAAAAGATGAGGTGTGGAAATTGTTCAGGCTTCCTTAAGAAACGCACAAATCATTTTGCTACCTGAAGAAAGTGAATTAAAATAGAAGCTCAGCTCCAGTACAAAGTTATCAGCCAGCAAAGTGGTGAATCCCCCCGGATTATCTTCCTACTGGGAAAAGGAAAGGCTTTGTGGAGAGAACAACGGCGCAGTGTGGGCAGCGCAGCACTTCATCACGAGGAGAAGCCCCGTCAGTCTCCCCTCATTCATTCCAGTAACTGGCTGAGCAAAGCAAGATGCAAACCGACGTGTAATGAAGTCACCAGCTTCTTGTTGCTGCCATCTCCATCAGAGCTGATGGACCCGCCCGGACGCTGCTCGTGCCAGAAGCTGTAAATTCAGCATCAGTTGCACTTCCAGTGGCATTTCCACAAACACATCCAGTGTAAACCAACATCCTCGGGCTAGGAAAACCCCGGGATGCCGAGGAACAAAAGCAGAACGGCAAGTGACAGACAGAGAACGACCTTTAGCCAAGTACCTGGGAGGAATTTCCTTCAGTTGGTTTTTGCTGAAGTTGAGCGTGGCGACAGGATGGCTTCGCACGGCATCGAACAGCTCCTCCGGAATCACAGCTGCCTGCTTCTCGCTGAACAATGGAAAGGGTTTCAGCTGAGTGACACAAACAACTTCATCACCCCCTCGTTATTAACAAGACGCTTTCGTCTTCTTTTAGAAAAAGATGAGCAGCAGAATAGCTACAAATATCTACAGTTTGCAGCCCTTGCAGGACCGCTCATCAGAAAGCTGCCAACCAGCACACGTGTGCCACGGCATCTGCACCGCAGGACAGGGGGCACCGGGCACCAACTGGAACCCAGGAGGTTCTCTGGGAGCAGGAGGAGAAACTTCTTTGGTGGGAGGGGGTTGGAGCCTGGCCCAGGCTGCCCAGAGAGCTTGGGGAGTCTCCTTGTCTGGAGAGATTCCAAAGGCACCTGGACCCTGCGCTGCTGGGCCCCCTGCTCTGGGTGACCCTGCTGGAGCAGGGAGGGGGCACCAGGTGAGCTCCAGAGGGACCTTCCCACCCCCACCAGGCTGGGAGTTTGTGATTCTGTAACACCACTTCACACTGGCACCCTACCTGTTACGCTGCTGAAGAAAAATCAGCAAGGGCTGAGTTATGTCACCACCTCAACAGATGTGTGAACTCTGCAGATTGGCCCAGAAAGGGTTGCAAAACCAGCATAAAACGGATTTTCTGCTCTTGGCTCAGGAAACATCCCCAGCACAGTGCTGAGCAACCTGGGTAACTCCTCAGCGTGGAGCTTCTGACTGTGGTGACCGAAGCCATCACAGCCCTTTCACCAGCAGGGCTTTTCTCATGTCCCGGCTCTCAGCAGGACTACGTCTGCAGAGTCACCGGATTGTCTGGGTTGGCAGAGACCTTTCAGCTCCTGGAGTCCCAGCGCTGCCCCATCCCTGCCAGGGCACCACTGAGCCCTGTCCCTCAGCACCACATCTCCGCCCCTTGGAAACCCCTCCAGGGAGCAGGGGGACTCCAGCCCTGCCCTGGGCAGCCTGGCACACGCCTGGACAACCCCAAAGGGCAACAAATTGCTCCTCAGCTCCAACCTCAACCTCCCCTGGGGCAACTGGAGGCCCCTTCCTCTTGTCCTGGTGCTTGTTCTTTGGGAGCAGAGCCCGACACCCCCTGGCTCCAAGCTCCTGAATGTCAGGGAGTTGTGGAGAGCCAGAAGGTCTCCCCTGAGCCTCCTTTGCTCCAGGCTGAACAAGCCCAGCTCCCTCAGCCACTCCACATTTCTCAGCAAACTGGGTTTTCTTCCCCTTCCCCAACCTAACAAGTTATGTTGTTGGTCATATTTAGGAAATAACTGAAGAGAGATTCACCCGCTACGAGACGCTGTGAGACTTAAGGAAGATTGCTAAAGATGTTTAAAAGGTACTAAAAGCCCCTGGAGGTATTAAAAGGGATGTTACTGCAGAATACTTGATAATGCAAAGGAATAATTTATAAAAACCCCTGCAATTCCAATCTGCCTGTTCCTGAGCATACCCAGTAAAGTGAAAAACGCACCAGTGAGCAGGATTGGCAGTTTGGAGTAGACCCTGAAGGAGGTGGGGGGGAAAAGGGGGACAAAAAAGAGGAAAGTGTTCTTAAAACTTCAGAAAATGGGTAACATTTCAAAACACATACCTATAGTCCAGTAACTTTAGGGAAGTTATGGCGTGCATGTTAATCTTGGATTCGCTTGGAAGAGTCATGGCTGTGACAGGAGGCTCTTCACCCGGGGTAGTTACATCATCTACAGGCAACAAACAGGTACAGTCACACCAAGCACTGGCTGTTCTGAAGGCCCTGGGTGGAGAGGTTTAGTGCCCCCAGTCACCCACCATCACCCTGTTCAATTCTCCCTGGATCTCGGCTCAATGGAGTATAATCTGATGCAGGTTATTCCAAGAATTTTCTAGTAATGGGGTTTTTTTAGGCTGGGCGAGAGGGGAGAGGAGGTGACTTGGATGTTGAAAAACCAGGTCAGGAAGCACTGGAGATGTTAGACCAGCAGTAGTCAACTGGTACGTTTGGCAGTAGCCTCCGTGGGGTGGGAAGTGAGAAACGAGGAAATCTGGGGAATTTGGGGTTGGAAGTGATGATCCAGATCACCTCTATCCAGAGCATCAAATCACAATTCTCGTTACCATGTCCAGATTGATAAACCTTCATCAGACCCTCCTCTGTAGGGTCCCTTTTGATTACCATCTACAATCTACATTGCAAGGCTACTTGGAATGCTTACAAAATGCAGAATAAAAGCCTGAAGAAATACAGATGAAGAGCCTTCTTAAGAAATAGACTGACATCCTTGCTAAGAAACACAGATGAAACACATTGCTCTGCACATGTGAGGTGTGGGATCACACCCCAGGGATTCCCGTACACCTTAAAAAGGTGAAGCTCAACTAGAAGTTCATGATTAATCCAACTACCACTAAAAGAAGCTGAACAAAACTCTAAGGAAATTCAGCAGGATTCAGGAATAAAAGTCTACTAACAACAGGGCCTAACTGCAACTGGTTTGCCTTTCATTAGGAAAGATCCCAAGGGTCAAAAACAAGCTAAACACAAACAAAACAAAACAAAAAAGAGAGGTTTTTTCCCAGTTGAAGCCTCTACAGAAACAGGACTGCTACTGGTTTAGCTCCAATTTAGATGCCTTAACAGGTGGAGTAAAATCAGAAGCGTTGCTTTACAATTTTATTCTCCACAATTACATTCTCTATTATAATTCACCAGTTAAAAGGTTGAGCAGGTGCTCCAGCATCCAATTCCTCTGTTGCCAAGTGAATCCTATGTCAGGTTGCATGGAATGTGACATTTGGAAGGCGTTTTCGAGCCCGCAGTACCTAAATCCATGCTGCCATCCTCTGGCAGATGAGAGAAAACCCACCTCACAACAAAGACCTACTCCCCATTTACCAGAGGAGTTGCTCGAGTGTATTACCAAGGCCCCCTCCAAATTAAGAAAGTTAAGGGGGGGGGGGTTGCCCTTTAAAGGGCATCACAATCATTTCCACATTTTATTTAACCTCACTAATTTTGCCTACTTTTTGTTTGAAAACTTGAAGATTTCTAAAGCTGGTAAACTGAAGGAAGGTTTTGAAAGGATTTCGTCTTCTCAACATGAAAGCTAAAGACTCTGGCTGACTGTTTCCTACACAATAAAAAAATACACTGTCATCTCCACTATTTTGTTTAGTAAACACAGGAAAAAAAAAGAGAAAGAAAAAAAAAAAAACCACTCAAATGCCCATCTCAATGAATTAGAAGCCCAGGTATCAGGTACTGATCTGGAAAGCAACTTGAGTGTGCAGGAGCAAACAGCAGCTTTTTTTCCTCTGCTTTTTTACTACTAGCAGCTCATTTTTCTGCCAGCGAAACGTGATGCCCGCTCAGCCAGGTGCTTTTTAACTCACAGAAGTAGAGCCCTGAAGCCGAGGGAGGATTCTACACAAAACACACGACAGCTGCGCAGAGAAATAAATCCCTCAAAATATTTAATCTCACTTTCTAATTGTAATTATTTCTATAAGGAATGTCGGGATCAAGACTGTCAGAGATAGTAGGGAGGTGATTTCTAACAGGCCAGGATTAGGATGTTCCATTTACAATAATCAGTGACTTTCTCCCCTAGGTGTATTTGTATTTAGCCAGCTACGAGGCAGACTCTGTGGCATCACCAAGACTTAAAGGCAGAGTTTTTCACACGAGGATTTTGTGGGAATCACGGGGCTGTAGTGCCGGTGTTACTACAGGAATAAAAATACGGAATACCTCTGGAAAATCTCCCCTACTCTTGGTCGCAGGGCAGTGACTGAGCCAGCGGGCGGCTGGCAAGCTGGGAAAGGAGAACCTCTGATGTAAACTGCCTGTGATGTTCAGGGGAAAAGGGAAAAAAAACCTACTGGAATTCCTAGTGCAAAATGTATTAAGGAACCAGGGGAAACAGTGTTCAGATTATTCAGGGTTACCATTTTGAAAAATGAGGAATGTTTGTCATTCAAGGTCAGCTAAGAGAATAAGAAATGGCATTGAAATGGAAGAAGAAACTGTGGAGTAAAGAAAACTGTTACTGCAGGATAACTGGAGAAATCTGGATTTAAACAGCTACCCTCTTACATTCTTTTAACTTCTTAGAAAGAGTGTCTTAAAAATGCAGCTTACCTTGAATTTTGCTTCTCAGATATTTCAGAAGTTCCTGGGTGCCTTTCTTGAAAAGAAAAATAAAAAAGAGTCACTAAGTATTTCGCCAGCCCATGTTTCTAACTTGCCAGCCCGTGTTGATACAGCTGCTTTGACAAGAAGTGACAATTCCAGTCACCCAGGCAGAGCCCACAGCACTGCTGATGGTAAAATCCACTCAATGCTCCTCGTAGAAAAACTCTTTGAAACTTGCCTATTTACAGTTTTATTTGTTATTTTATTTCTGATCCCATATCACTACCTCAGGATGCGCATTCTTAGCTTTTTATCTAAACTATTTAGCCAGTCCCAAAAGCAAGGAAAAAAGTTGAAATGAACCCAATCCTGTCCTTAAAAACTTCTAGCGTTGCTTATTTTTAGAGAATCCCTTTGTAAACATTTATTTTCTAACACCAGCAAAATGCAAAGGAAGAAGCAATGTCTGCTGCCAATGAGAGGAGAGGTCTGTGGGGGGGAAAAATAAGAGGGAATTGTGTAGCAGCTGTAGTGCCCACACCCCAGGCTCCCCCACTGCCCTGGGTACTGGTTTTCTCACGCACAACTCCCACCTTTGCTTTGCTGGTTATCTCTGGAGAGAAGGCAGATCGGAGGAGGGGGTTACCCTTAAGAAAACACAGTACATCAGGCTGGCCTCCAAAACACACCCACCACCATCAATTGGAACCTGAATCCCAGATCCACAATTCAGGCAAGGAGGAAACGCAAAACAGAATTCTAATTCCTTTTCTGTCAAGGCTCTGGCTCCACAGTTTGCTGAATGTACGCAGGCAATACATCCAGACCACATCTCCTACCTGCAGGAGGTCTCTCCGAATGGTTCTCAGAGGATTTCCCTCGAGCGCCAGGAATTTCAGCTGCGGCAGGTTCCCCAGGGCGTAAGGCAACCTGCAAACGGAAACAACCCCTTGCAGAGCGGCTTCCAAACAATTCCTCAAGAATTTGTGACAGTTTGTCAGAGTCCGGTGCTCTGAAGCTCCCATTCAAAGGAAAAGATACAGACCATTGAAGAAAAGGGCAGTGTGATGACAGCAATTCCACGCTCTAGAAGGGGTTCCTTCATTTTATGACAGAGCCCTTTTTTATTTAGATTTTCCCAAGCGAAGTTCACCAGCTCCGGAGCGCGGTGTCATGAGGTGGCACTAGCTCTGCCTCCTCACAGGCACCTCTCGCAGCTTTCACTATTTACCTACTGATATCATTGTTGGCGAGGTCAAGCCGTTCCAGCTTCTGAAGCAGAGTGATTTCCTCAGGAACTGATTTGATCTTGTTGTCTCGAAGTTCCAAGACGGAGAGGGAATTCAGATGCTTCAGATTCTCCGCGTTCAGTATTTCGATCTGATTTTCGCCAGCGTGTAATTCCTACGGAAACCAAGATCACCCACAATGATGCTCCTCTAGTAAAATTACTTCACAACTTACCGGTCTCCTAAAACACAGGTGAAAACATAGGATGATGTGGAGAAAATACGGATCTTGATTCCCTTTCATCTTGAAATGAAATATCAAAGCCTCTACAGATCCAGAGACGTGAGAATGAACTGAGATTTTTGAAACCGTCACACAACCCTCAGCTTTGAGTTCCACTTGTAAGATAGGAATAAATTTGCTTCACTTTCGTTAGGAACTTGTCAATGGCTTCTTTACTCAAGAAGTTTCTTATATTCCAAGTTACAGGGAGTTGAGAGGGTTGCTCTCCATCTCCCTGTTGGAAATGTTTCGTTTATCATAGAAAAATCAACTGGTTCTTTAGACCAGAAAGAGCAGACACGTGCTGCTGGACGCTCGTTGGACGTAACAGAGCAATACAGGCATTCACTTGGCCAAAACGTTTTTCTATCAGCTGACTGACACACTTCTGATGTTGAGACAGGCAAGTTTCAATTTTAAACATAGTGGGAATAAAGGCTACAAACCATCTGGAAGATCCGATTATGCTCAAAGGGAAAAAAAAAAAAAAAAAGTATGTGTTGAAAGAAAGTGATAATGAACAATGTAAATTTATCCAGAAAACATTTCTAGAGGTAAAAATGAAGAGTTGCAGACAACAATATGCCCAGCTTTTCAATCATCCCTCTTCTAAATATTTATTTTTAAAATCTGAAGTTGCAAATTTGTCTTCCAAATGATCCGAAGATTGACCAGCATGGCCAGTAAGAGTAACTGCAAGTGGGGATGTATTAGAGTTCTACACACAGAATTACCAGCTTTCGATCACAGCACTTCACCAAAAGTTGTGTTTAAGGTAAGAGTTGTTATTTTAAAAGTTTACAGCAAATACATTTACAGCACACCAAGCACTGCAACCCTTACCTTCAGTAATTTGCATGAGGGAAAATCTGGTAAGGAACGTAATTTATTTTTTCTCAGATACAGTTGTTCCAAAGATGCCATAGTCGCTAATTTAGAAGGTACCGTTTCCAGGTAGTTTTTTGTACAATCCAGTTGCCTTAAGCCTATAAAAGAGGGCAGTGAGAAACAGAAAAAAAAGGGGGGGGGAGACAAAAAATGTTTTCTACAGGAGCATAAATATCCTGGGGTTTAAGATGAACATAACAAAGTTTTGTCAAACAGAAGTCTGGAAGAAAGCAAATCGGCACCAATTTCTGAAAACAAGGCACCTGCTTCTCCTTTATTCCTCACGGAACATTCCCAAATGCTTCCAGATTCGTTAAATGCCATTAAAATACACACTTCACATCAACCACTAATCACCTTGAGATTTAACACTCACATGTAAGAAGTCAGCTTTATCACTCTCTAACTTAGGGCTTTTTCCTCTCCGATAATTTCAACCCTCTCTCATTTACGCTCTGTTTTCCACTCAAGAGGTGCAATAAAGCAGAGGAAAATCTGTCAAATTGCTTATTGCAGCCTTAAGGCAGAACAATATTAATCCTCACACTTGCATTTCCATGTCCAATTTATCAAGAAATATGAATCCTAAGAGGACTCAAGCTTGCTGTGCAGTTGCTGCAGCTGAATTTTAAAAATAATGCTGAACGAATATTCTTGAGAACACATGAACTTTTTAAAATCAGGATTTAAAAAACCCATCTTCTTAACACATACTATGTTTCTGCGCACAGCTACAGAACGGGCTGCAGGGCAATCTAATAACCTGAGGAAAGTCATTTACTTTTCATGGCGCTGAGATCCGCAGGCAGGTTCTTGAGTTGATTACAAGCCAAATTGAGTCGCACTAAGTTAACGAGCAAAGCAAAACTCGTCGGAACGTCTGTGAGGTGGTTGTTGGACAGATCCTGAAGATTAAAAAAAAACCCAAACACCAGAGAGGGGGAGGGAGAGAGAGGTTAGAAATAGATGTTTAAAATATCCCATGAGTACCACTACTGCAAAGTTAATTACTGGCAGAATATTAAAATTAGATGGCTGACATCTTCAGGATCTCCCTGGTAGAAATGTGAATAGAAGAAACAAATCTCCCACGACCAACACGGCACAAGGGATTTGATTTTTCTTAAAATTATTTCACAAACCAAGATCGAAACAGTTTCAAACAAAAAAAACCCGACAACCTGCCACGTAATACCTGACAACCTACATCGGCGGTTAGAACATTCACAAAGTTCTGCCATCTGCACTGTGGGGATGCTAATGAGCAGCAGGAAAACACGGAGAGATCAGCCTCGCTGCACAAAGAAATATTTTTCAAATAGTTGTAATTTACCAATTCTTCCAAACTGACGAGTTGTCCAAATCCATCCGGCAAGTGACTCAGCTCATTGTGCTGAAGGAGAAGGCTCCTCAAATGTGTCAACTGCAGCAGCTCGGCCGGGATACTCTCCAGTTTGTTGTGGCTGGTATTAAAACACGGAGCACAAAGGGGAAGCCTGATCACTATGTCGTTTTAACAGCACAAGTGCACACAGTAAACAAGATTATGAATTTTCCAGCGTGACTGAGATCTAGAATACGGCAGGAGTTCTTCACTGCAAAGGTGGTGAGAGCCTGGCCCAGGCTGCCCCGAGAGGTGGTGGCTGCCCCATCCCTGGCCCCATTGCAGGGGAGGTTGGATGGGGCTCTGAGCAACCTGCTCGAGTTGCAGATGTCCCTGCTCCCTGCAGGGGGGGTTGCACTAGTTTACTTTTAAAGGTCCCTTCCTACCCAAACCAGCCTGACGTTCTGTACAATTATTTTAATGCATATTCCTCATGACAAAAAGTATTTTTATACTCAAAACTGCCAGCCTGAGGCAAACGACGGCAGTCACAGCTTTTGCAAGATTATTCAAAATACCAGCGTTTCCATCTTCCAAGGGAGACTGTGACTTTGAGTACCAGTGCAAAATAATTTTATCAAACCTAAGATCACCAGTTTTGATCCAAACTTAGAATTCTTAATATACTCTACCTAAAAATTCTCAATATTCTCTACTTAAAAATTTGAAATTAATTTTCTGAAAGAAAACCTGACATACTGCAATCTCCTATCCACACTGTGAAAGCTACTCACGTTCATTTTGTAGCGTGTACTTGCCTGACATCAAGTTTCTGGAGATTCTCTAATTGTCCTAAAGCAGAAGGAAGCGATGTCAGTTGATTATCATGCACCTGGAGAATAAAGATTTTATCACAGAATTAGCAATATAATTTTTTCAACGCTGCAGGGAAATGCAAAACAAAGATCTAAGCCCAGGTTTTCCCACCTGCCAGAGGGAGAGCACCGCCCTTCCATAAGGGGATGGTTGTACTTACATCCAGCACGGTGAGGGCAGGCAGGAGTTTGACATCCTCGGAAAGACACCGCAGTTTGTTTGAGGCGAGAATCAGCTTGGTCAGGTCGGTCTGTTCCCACCAGCGATCCGCAGCACCGAACGAGAGGTTCTGATGAGCTTCCTCCGGAGTATCCAAATTTATCCGCCACACGTGTTGAGGCACTACGGGCACAAACACACAGGTACCTACTTGTTATGCTTCTCGTACACACGCACACACACATAGGCACCTGCATTTCTACAGACATATTGCCAAAGCTGACAATAACAAGCTGATGGAAATCTGCCGGCAATGGCAGATGTGCCAACATTCATTGCTGGTGCTCCCTCTGTATTCTTCCTGTCCTGCCTGGATGGCATTGCTCAAGTGTAGACCTGAGGCACAGGAGGAACGGCGAGCCCATGGAACAGCTCAGCAACCGCCTGCATGCACAGAGGCTGTCACAGAATCATAGACCTTGTGATTTGGGTTGGAAGGGACATTAAAAATCATCTAGTACAGGGACACCTGCAACTCGAGCAGGTTGCTCAGAGCCCCATCCAACCTCCCCTGCAATGGGGCCAGGGATGGGGCAGCCACCACCTCTCAGGGCAACCTGGGCCAGGCTCTCACCACCCTCAGCACCAACAATTCCTCCCTTCTCTCCAGGCTAAATCTCCCTCCTTGAGTTCAACCCATCCCCCCTTGTCCTGTCCCAACAGGCCTTGCTCCAAAGTCTGTCCCCATCTTTCTGACAGGCCCTGAAAGGCCCCCCGAAGGTCTCCGTGGAGCCTTCTCTTCTGCAGGCTGCCCAAGCCCAACTCTGCCAGCCTGGCCTCCCAGCAGAGGGTTCCAGCCCTCCCAGCATTGCTGGGGCTCCTCTGGCCCCGCTCCAACTCCCCGTCCCCCTGCTGAGGATCCCGGCGGTTTCGGGTGAGCCGAGGGCTTCAAACAGGGGCGGCTGCTCTCCCCCGAGCTCCCTCTCCACCGCAGGCAGGTGCAGACGGCCGGCCCTGCCCTGCCCTGCCCAGCCCGCCCTCGGCCACCCGCGGCAACA
>VWZK01009390.1:0-13556 GCA_013396935.1 Baryphthengus martii
CAAATGCTTCAGGTAGCATCTATATCTGTACAGCTGTGTGGTCCATGGACATTATCTCAACCTACCATGAGTGCTGTCCTCAGTTTTTCTCTAAGTTTTCTCGGAATAGGTACAAACCCCCTCTTCCACAAGATTTAAGCAGCATAAAGAGTAGCATTTTGAATTAAAGCACAGAATGAAAAGTTGGAACAAATTTCTTCTTTCTTTGATACTAGTTTTCTTTGGCCTGTTGCAAGTAATTCTGGTGTACATATTGCTATTAAAATTACCAGAGTGTTAAGGAGGCGCCGTATAAATTGAACACTTCTGATACCATATCCATTTTTTCTGTCATTTTAGGTATCTTGATAAATTGTAGTGTACTACTGGGGACAAGAAAATTACTTTTGTGTTAATACATTTTTTTTTAATATAGTTGTTTCACAAGCTACACAGTTTTTGAGGCCTTGTAATAAAGTAAAGAAGGTTTTGATTTACAAAAAATAGATTAGGAAACATAATGAATATTGAAAGTCTGTTGAAAAACCCTTTCCTTAAGCACTTGCACTAGTTGCTAAATGTCAGTCAAAATTAGGCTGCCTATCTGAAAAAAAACAAACCAAACCAAAACAAACAAAAAAAACCAACAAGAACAAAAAAAACCAAACCAACAAAACCAAAAAAGGCAAACAGCCCAAACTTTTAAACATAATTTTGTATTTTTACTAGTGCAGAAGAACTATCTGTATGGAAAAGAAGCAAGGAAAGGAAATAAAATGAAAGACATATATGATACTATCTCCAGATGTGCTAGAGGGAAGATAGAACATTGGGTAGCCAATCTACTTCTTAGACTTCATTTGTTTGAGCTTACCCGGAAGCCTCAAAAGCTAATTTTATTCTAGTTGAATGTGCAGAGGTGAAAGTTAAGAACAGAGTGTAAGGTTCAGCTGGATACTGCTAATTTACATCTGCTAGTTTCTCTTTTTGTAACTTTATTTCCAATTCTGTTACAAATTATTCCACTCTGTGCTTTGCTTGGAAAACATTCTTTTACACTTCATTTTCTTCTAGTCATAACTAAGGTTACACAGTGATTTAACAAACCCCAAATACTTAATTTCTGCAAGAAACTTGACCTGTGTGCAGGGTTGATTAGTGTACTCTTACAGTCCTTGCCATGCAACGAGCATCGTGGAATTCTTGCAGATAGGTTGCATTATTTTCAGGGGGAAAGCTGTTTCCAGTATTAGCACAGGCAGTACTGGGCTCCAAGTTTGCATCAAAAAGTCTTTGGAGATGAGAAGAGTGTTCCTTGGACAAATAGCAGTAGTGCGAACGTGGCTTTTGACTGTCTGATTAGGGCTAGTCATGTATTTTATACTGTGATAGACAAAGGAATAAAATTATAATGCACATGACTGGGAATCTTAGCTAAAAAAGAGTATGAAAAAATTCTTCTGATATATAACAGATACTGTCTAAATAACTTCAGAGCAGTGTTAGAAAAAGTGATTTGGTTCTAAGGGTGGTCCTTATTGCATAGCTTCTCTTGAAGTTGCTCTGTTGTTATTAATTTATTTTGATTGACAATTCGAGGAAAATTTAAGTTGCTTAAGTGGACAGATTATATAGGACATTTTTATTTAGATTTCTGGAAATAAGTAATATCTCTGATCCTGTCAGAAAGGCAGATTTCTTCCATTCCCTGCCAAAGATCTGGTTCCCATACAACTCACTAATACCTACTGAAGTAATGTGTTTCCACGTAATTCTTTCTCACTATTACATCCTCTACAGAAAATCACCAAAACACACAGATGAGTCAATATTACAAAGATTTTTAGTATTTTTGCACATGAAAACACAAAATATGTTGGTGAGCTACTGCTGTGAGAATGTCACCGTCAACTTGAATTCAGTGCTTACAAAATCTGTGGATAACACTTTTGAGTTGTGAGGAAGCGTTTCTGCATTGTTTGCTTAAGCACTTTGGGTTTTTTTAGATTTTTTTCCTTTTTGGAATCTGTGACAATTGTAAAGATCAATATTAATAGTAAAATCCTTTCATAAATAATTTGCATGAGAGTTAGTTTTATTAAAATAGGTTCTTGAGATAGAGTTCATATTCCATGAGCAACATTGTCTACTAATGGATGAGTAGAACCATTAACAGGCTTGAAGAAGCTCCTAAAAATTACTCAGTATATAACTGTAAGAACATACCCATTTTCAGTAGAAATAATAAAAGAATTATTGTTGATTAGATTTGGTGTTTAGAACACCACAAAGATCCATTTAGTTACTTTTGTGAAGATGCTGTTCCAGTGAAAATCCCTGTATATGGCTAAAGTACAATATGAGTAAATCTCTAGAATCTTTTCTGGAAATAGCTGTGGTAGGCACATCATTGACACAGCCATAAAGGAATTGAATACGGTGAACAGAGAACTATGAGCAGTTACCAAAACTCATAGGATATGGGTTTAAAATTAAGATTTTTAGAAGTACTTTTTTTTTCTTTTTTTTTTTTTCAACAGTCACTAATAAACTTCTCCATAAACAGGAGTTTGTGCGAACAAGAGAGTATTAGTGGTTCCAAAAGGGATTAAGCACGTTTGTGGACAGCAGTTCCATAAACTAATGCTATAGGTTTGGATGTACCATACTCTCTCATGGTACTAATCCATTTGTGGATGCTGTGGCAGTGGGATAATACTTCATGTATCGCAGTAAAGCTCATGTGCCCTCCCTAAGTAACATCTCTTGCTGCCAAAAATATCAGACTAGAGGAACATCACAGTATAACTCAGTAATACCTTTCTTTTCTTGCTCTCTTCTCTGAGCATCGAACGCTGTGAAGACCATTGTGTCACGAGGTTTCCTTAGTAGCAGAACTCAACAAGGAATCGTCAAAATCTTCCTAACTTAGTGCCTCAGAAAAACAAACTTTCCATTTTATTAGTTTCGGGGGACCTGAAACTGCTTTACAGCACCCTTGAGATCTTTCTGGCTTGTCTGGAGTTTCACAGTCTTTACTCCTTCTGCAGGGTTACTGCTGTTGTGTGATTTTCAGCCTGCTCTGGCTTGTACTCTAGGAGTTTTTTCCAGCTGAGCACATGTTCAGTGACTTTTAGGAAAGGGCATATCCCCCAGTCTCTCCTCAGTAGGCTTCATCTGACCAGAGAAGAGCAGCCAGGTCCAAGGTAAGAGGCAGCTCTTTCTGCTTTCAGCCATTGCCCCTGTTAGGAAACACAGAACACAAAACTTGTAATGAACTGTCAACAAAGAAAATTAATACTGCTTTTTGTCAAAAATGTTCTTTTGATTTCAGTAGAAAACGTACTGGACTTTTTAATTTAAGAAAGAGAACAGCAATGAAGTACACTGGAACTTACATGAGAAATTTCCAACAAAAAATTTTTCATAGATACCGCCCCCGTCCTATCAGAATTGAGTGATAGTAAGAAAAATTTGTTTGACTTCTTTATAGGGATACTTGAATCTACCTGATTTTAAATTACTAGGTAATTTTCTATCAGCTAACTTTGTGGTGGGCTCTTGCTAGATGGCTGCTAACTCCACACAGCCACCTACTCAATTCCTTCACCCTCTAGTCCCAGCAGGACAGGGGAAGAGAAAAGGAATAGTAAAATCAAGAAAACGTGTGTGTCAAGATAAAATTTAATAAGCAAAGTAGAAGTGGGAGGGGAAAGAGAGATGGAAAGCAAGCAAGAAAGAGAGGGAGAGGAAGCAAGAAAGAGGGGGAGAGAAGCAAGAAAGAGAGGGAGATGCAAGAAACATGTAGGGGAGCAAGAAGGGAGGTGCAAGAAAGGTGGGTGGAGCAAGAAAGAAAGGGGAGGAAGCAAGAAAAAGAGTAGGGGAGAGGGAGCAAGAAGGAAAGCACAAAAGAAAGAGAGACAAAGAAAGATGGATGATGCAAAGGCAATTGGTCATCATCTCCCATGGGCAGACTAATTCCCAGCCAGTTCCTGAGCAAAAGCTGGCTACCTACCAACCTTCCTTCCTCTCCATTTAGTTGCTGAGCGTGATGTTGTATGATGTGGAATATCTCTGGTTAGTTTGGGTCATCTGCCTGATTGTGTCCCTTCCCAAACTCTTCCCCACCCCAAATGCATTCGCTTGGAGGGGCTGAGTGAGAAACAAGAGAAGGATCTGATGCTGAGCAAGCACTCTTCAGCAACAGCAAAAACATTACCATGTTGTTGACACTACTTTGGTCAGAAATCTAAACACAGCACCCTATGAGCTGCTACGAAGAAACTTAACTCTATCCCAGCCAGGCCCAGTACAAAGTTTCTACTCAGTAGTGAGCACTGTTAAGTATGTTTAATGAAAACAATATATTTGAAAGTTTGTGGTATGAAATGTCCTCTGTTTAGAAGAAAAAAAATCCTAAATCACCTTTCTATTAAGAAGTGAACCTGAATGTGGTAGAAGATCTTAAAGCAAGTGACACTGTAATAGAGTAGTCACCTTCTGTAAGGAAGATGCCCAGCATTTTCTAGAGGGTTCTGCACAGTTACTGTGCATTTAACACAAGCCTCTGTGTCTGCGCTGCAAGACCTCAGAACCCCTAGTAACACTTGGCAAATATTACCATGTGGTAACACTTGGCAAATGCTCGCTTTTAAGTGATGACCAGTGAATTGGAAGCAGCATCATAAGGGGCAGAGTCACAAAATGCAACCATGCGAGCTTTATAGGGAAGCAAATCCTAAGGATTCGGTACATAGACAAGTTCAGATGGGAAAAAAGATAGTTTCATGGAGAAGGTGGCTTGTGAATGCGTTACTACACAATGAGAAAGGTGGAAAACAAGTCAGAAGGGATATTTTGAATGTTGTATTTTCAATGGTGAAGAAAGCCTATAGAGAAGCACAGACACATGTCCAAGATAAACGGCCAGGATGATTTTGATTGCCAGAAGGGGTCAGGGAAATAGAGTCTTTTATTGCAAATGGAATCTAGTATAAACATTCAAGAACATTGTTTTGCTTTATTTGTTCACAGCCTAAGAAAAAAAACAAACCTGATGAAAAAAACTCCAAGCAGCCCATAACTGAAAATAAAATCTGTGCTGGGACAAACTGGATTTTTCAATACACTTTGATTAACATTTCTAAATATGAAATATTATTATGTTAATTTGTTTTTTTTTGTTCCTTCTCCCTCACTCTATAAATAATCACTGTATTTTTTATGGTAAAAATTGAGATGTGAAAATCTAAATCCAATCTTGAGTGAAGACCACTACTTAGTAAGTAGATTGTTCTTATCCCATGAGTATATGACTGATTTTTAAGCAATTTCCTTTCAATGTGCTATGTAGTGGAAATATGTGTTCTTTAGAAACTGAAACAGAAATTATGAACACTTACATCTTTCATTGCCTTTTTGGTGGCTCTCAGCTCTCTCTCTCTGATCCTGTGATCTTTTAAAAGGCATGATCTGAGATATCCAGGTGAAAATATCTACTATGCAAGTATAATTGCAAAATATTGTTGTTCTAAAGACTCTTAAATACAGGAATTAACTGAAGAATTGTTTAGAAGATATCTCTAGGTTGTTGGAGTTTTCCTCTGTTTAAAAGGACAGAAGTACATCTCATTTTATCTACTATCCTATAAAGCAATTAGTAATGTTTTGGAGGAAAATAGGATCTGAAAGTGTAATGTTTAACCTGCTCCCTTTCAATTTTTAGAAAAAAAAACCCAAATCTTGAATTCCTGTTTTCTGCAGTATGATTTTTTTTTGTAAAAGGTTGGGCACTTGAAATAGATTTTATTTGTATATTAAGTCTGTATGAACTTTTAAAAAAATATCCTACTACTGACAATTTTCAAATATGCTATAACTATAAAGATAAATCCAGCCTATTTTCTGTTTTATTGCTAGAAGAATATTCTTTCAAAAGAAAACCAGAAAAAATAGTATTCACCTTGGCAAATAATAAGCTTTTGTAATTTACACGTGAACTAAACGAACTATAAAACCTGTTGTTGCATTAGGAGTTAAAAAATATTGTGTAAATGTATTTGAAATAACTGGAATTATGAACATATGACTGAGGTTATATTGCTTAAACACTAAGTCTGGTTTTTGATTGCTTTTTTGAACTGACAATCCAAATCCTAATACCTTATTAATGTTCATCAAGCCAGTTAATTATGCTGTAGGATTTCTACAATATTGTGTATCTCTAGGAAAAAAAAAAGATGAAGCTGAACAAAATAAAATTTTTCATTATTTTCTAGTGAATATGTTATTATATAGAAATTTTTGTAATGGGACCTTATCCAAATTGTCGTCTTAACAGATGGGATCTTGTTGGGGTTCCACATATTTAGTTATTTAGGACTTTAGTAAACAGTGATTTTATCCAGTCTGTGATTGGAACAGATGTGATCTTATCAGGGTTCCACTTTTTTTCAGGAGCATAAAATTGCCATGATTTGCTGTACAGTGCTATAGTTTACTTTTTGTGCTTTTAGAACCAGAGTTCTTTTTAGCCAGAATTTGCCCTTGGGTCCTAAAAACATCATAATAGGGAGTTAATGTTTTATTCTCTATTAATCCCATTAAATCCTTTTAATATTAGAGCATGTGTTGCTTTATAGCATTAACTAGTGTCTTGCACTCAACAGTATTTTCACAGTTTATGACACTGCTTAGGGCATTAACAAACAGCTGTTTGAATTAAATGAGCAGTTAAGGACCCTGTTCATTAACTCAAAAGTTTCATGTATTTTTAATTCCTTAAATCTAATGGTATTATCACCCTCCAAGAAATCTATCTTTGATTATAATTTGCTGTGACCAGTATCAGTTTGGGTGAGATGAGAGAGACTATTTTTTGACTATAAACTCTGTCAGTGGTGAACATCTCCAGTGAATCTGAACTGTCTTCTAACAGTTTTAATCTTTTGGGATATAAAACTTTTAAAGTTGTTTACAGCAGTTGTGTTAAGATTTCTTCCAATTTTGTTTACTGATGACTTCATTTAGCTAATGTAAAGAGGCAGTTGGAACAGAATTATTTGCATTTGAAATGGTGCTATCAGAGGTTTCTGACTGACTCATTTAAAAAAAAAAAAAAGAGAAAAAGAAAATTGTATTTGGACAGTGACAGAGTATCTAATGGAGTCCTATGTATCAAGTGTACATATTATACAAGATTTAGATTTGTAAGTCTTTATTCTACTTAGAGTATAAGTGGTTTAAATTTTTATTTTGACGTGGATTCTGTGAGATCTTTATTATGAGACAACAAAGATATGTTTTGAACTGAGGCAAATTTGTCATTGTATAGCTTTAATTTTGAAAAAAAAATCCCTTTTATTATAAATGCATGTTTTTGTGTGTGCATGTGCCCATACATATTCAAGATTAATATTGCTTTAACACATGTTCGTAGTGTATTTTAGAATTATGCAGTTAAACTAGAATTCTACACATTCACTAAGATTACTCTTCTCCATTAGTTTAAACATGTGCCCACATGTCTGTGGGAGTTGACGCAGTTTGTCAGGTTTTTTTATACTCATTTAATTCTTTAAAATATTCCTGATTAACTCCACAAAACCAGATATTCCTAATCAAGCCTTCACTGAAAAGAAAATAATTCAAACATACTGCACTTCACGCTAGGTTTTAGTATTATTTTAGTGTTTACTTTCTATGAAGCTCTAAAAAACCCTTTTACTTAGGATAATGTTTCTCTAAGTATCCTTAGCATGATTATCCTTACTAATAACTATCCTTAGGATATGAATACCTTAAACTCTACAAGGATTATCCTATCCTTACCATTATCTTTCCTGTGGCAAGTTCTTCTTCAACCCTTGTTAAGTGTACCGCTTCTCAGGACAATTCTCAGGATATTTGTGTGCAGACTCAAGGTGGTCTTTCTAATGGCTAAATCACTCAATAGAGTTGTTATTGCAGAGTTCAGCCAAGAAGACTGAGATACTCAGAGAGAGAGGACTGTTCAAAGGATTTTGTCATAACAAAGGTATAAACACAGGACGAACTGTCTATAATACAAAGCTGATCTAGTCTATCTTAAACTTATTAGCTGAGAAAGCAGGTGAGCCTAAGTGTCCACTCCACTTTCCAACTGCATTTTAAGAATTCCTAGATTTCATGTGAAGGCTTTTTTTTTTTTCTTTTCCCCCTCCATGTTGACTGCAAATCACCATAAGTTCAGGACTGTATTTTTTCAGGTCAAACTTAGACCTGCAGATAGCCCACTTGAGTAGTCAGTCTAAGCCTTGCTACACATCAGTATGACACAAATTCTTAGCAGTGACACAGCTCTCTAAACAAATACGTAATTTTGCTGCCAATAATTTGCTTGTATTTAAAAAAATCTTTCAAAACAAAAAGAACCAAATCTACTTCACTGTCTTTCCTTTTCATAAGGACATATTTCCTGTTCACAGTCATATCACTAAAAACAGTTTAAACTTTTTGTATTTGGACAACACAAGTCCTCCAGAATCAACCCTGAGGCCAGGGCAGTTCTTCTTACTGCAGGAGTGGTTGTAACTAATGCTTCTAGGAATTCACTCTTCATCTTACCTGTGCTCAGCACTAGTCTCTTGATTTGGTATCTTGTGCTGATGCTTATCTTGAGACAGCAATCCTGCACTTGTTTGCTTCATCAGATCTCCTGGGGGATTATCCTGCATGCTATTCCCCACAAAATGGGCAGCACAATGAAGAAAATAATGTCTGCTTACCAGTAATTATTAGAGTTTTAATTATTAGAGTATTGGCTCTGCAGATGCACACATCCCATCAGTTTTTCCATCTCTTAAGAGTCCTGTAGATTCTGCTGATTATTGGAAGGAATTAAGAGTGTCCAGATTACTTCGCCCATTTGCGTCTCTGTGCTGTGTTCACATTGGTGTAAACAGTCAGGGGCTACAGAGACAGAGCAGCAGTTGGGAGACACAATAATTGCTTTACTGAAGTAGGATAAATATCAAAAAAATATTGTTCCTGTCAATGTCTGAGCAACTTACACTGGCACCTAGATTTTCTGTTTCCTAAACAGTTTATTTGTAGCAAAGTCCCTTTGTATAGAGCACACATTAAAACAACAGAAAAAAGCTTATCTTACAATAATGTTTATAGTTATGCTGACAGTAGAATCTTATCCAAGAAATAGAAAATTTGAACACGATGAGCATCATTCATTTGTACAGTAACAAACTCGGATTCAATGTGGTGTAAGCCCAGAAACTAACCTGAATATGAACAAAAAAAATAGAGTGGTTTTCACAATGGATTAATTCAAAATGTATTCATTTTTTAGACCTTGTATGTTAAATAATGTTAACTAAGCACAGTGAAAACAGAAAAGAAAGAGAATGGAGGAAGAACTGAAAACCTAGAGGGGTGAATGAATAAGACTGTATGTGTCTGAAAAAAAATGGAAATTATTTCAGAGAATGTTTTGAGTGGTACCTACAACAGTGTGAACACATGGTCTGGTTTTATTGCTCACTGTTATTAGTGAAAATGGATAGCCTGGGCAGTATATTTTAGCTAAAAGTTAATATTGAGTAATCTGTCCTTTCCCCCCAAATAAGAGGAAATGCAAGAGAGTGTGTTTAAAAATTCTTCCTAGCCTTTTTAGAGGACATGCGGTGCTGGACAGGAAGGTTCAGCAGCTGCCATTGCACTGTCATTAGCCAGACATTTGTTATCAATGAAATGCTGCAGAACTATTGTTCCAAGGCTGTTGCTGTAAAATCATAGTGCATTGTAGTTTGTTGGAGGTTAGTAGCACTTGTTAATTTGATCAAGGCTGAAGTTTACGGAGGATAAAGTAAACAATGCAAACTGCAGACACCATCAGTTTCCTATGGGCAGTGAAGTGTAGTTTGTTCCATTTACACTTCACAACAACATCTGATGGGCTTTGTCAGTGCTGCACAGAGTAATTAAACCTGAAATCAATAGCAGGCATTTGTCATGTTTACAGCCGCTCTTTCTGCTGGGTTAAACTCATCAGTTTAGTGCCGTTCTGTTTTACTGCAGAGACACGCTCCATTATTTCTTCAGGTACAGTTGAGATATTCAGTTACATGCCCAATAGTTTGAATACGACAGTGAGATTAAAAGGGGCAGGTAAATGGACAGTTTTGGTAATTTATTCAGTGATTTCCTTAAACAGTGTTGGAGTTCCATTTTCTTCCACCTACCCTTTATGGAAACCTTTATGCCCTGGGATAATATGTTCCCATTGTCCAATGGTGGCAATAAAAGCAGCACTAAAATTGTACGTAAGTTGACGGAGAATAGAACTTTACTCCAATAACAGGACATTGCACTGAACTAGTAAAATTAAGCTAGTGTACTAGTTTTGTGAGAGAGTTCCAAGCCTTGGTTTACATACTTGTCTTCTTTGTAGTTCCCTTGGAGTAAAATGGAGTTCACTGGTTTTGTTCAGTTTATTTCAGCTATTCGTACATATGCTCCTTCAGTTCTCTTGGATATTCTTGTGATTTTTTCCTCAGTTTTCTAAATTACAGGTCAGATCATCCTGAATTTTATGGCAAGAGAGTTTTCAGTTCAGTGGTGATCTAGGTAGTTTTGAACATTGAACTCGAGAGAGTCTTTGAGGAAACTAAAATTTACACATTTATTGCGTAGAGATGTTATGTAATTTTAATGTGAGTTCTAGTAGTCCATTTTAGAAACAGCCCCTTTCTAATAGTACCTGCTAACCTTATTTTTGCTCTATAGACAGCTTTGACTTACTGTTATATTTATGCATGTGTAAGGCCTTTGTTGGAATGTTAATAGTAAGAGTGAAGTTTGACAGATTGGATGTGCCATTAATCTTACACTGGAGCAGTGATCCTATATTGCTGATGGCTCAAATACTTGTAAACTGCATTAGAGATTGCTATAGGTTTGGGATTTTTTTTTTTTTTAATCTTGCTTTTGTATATCTGCACTTTCAAATTCTAATACTTACATTTAAGTCTGATTAAATATTTACTAGCTGATTTGTCCAGAGCACCAGGACAGTTTCCTTATAAACATTTGTTACAAGTGATGTTTAGATCAGTAGCCGGCAATTATTTCAATTAGAATGATCTTAACCATATAACACTTTCATCTGAAATGATTCTAAAATGCTTTACAAACTGCCACAATTTGTAGAGAGCTTGCTTTATCCGCTGCTAAAGTGCAGCCACCCTGGGTGGAACACAGCAACTACTCAACACTGCAAAGCAGCTTGGGACTGGAAATTAAGGATCTCTCTGTATTTGTAATTGCAGTGGGAGATTAGGTAGGCTGAATGTAATTACCTGAGCTGGAATTTGGCCAGGAGACTGAAGTTAACATACCTACTCTTATGAAGAGTTCTCTGGGATTGCTAATGACCAATTTGGGTAGGACCTTCCATTTATATCTCATCCAAAAGAAAACTCCTACAGGAATACAGTGCCCCAAACACCTCTCTTGTGCGTAACTATTGCACTGGTATGAAGGAATGTATGGTGTTGGCATGTGACCATATGAGAGTGTGACACCTGCTTGGGATTGGCAGTTACAAAGCTCAGAAAAGATACTATTCAGGTGATATTTACATTTTCCTTTCTTTAAATTTGCTGGGTGAGTAGAGTTAGTTAAATGCCGTAAGTGAAGAGATACATAATGCAAGAATGATGGAACATTTGTACAAGGCCTTCTGTGAGAAAGATGTGATATTTCTTACACTTTTGGCTGAGGGCTAGAAAAGATTAGGTTTCTTTAATTGTCCTCATTGTATTTCTGTTTATTATCAGTATAAAATGAGAAGCTTTATATTAAAACTGTTTTATATAGTGTGTTTTAGTTTATATAATAGACACCTATAGAAGCTAACCTATCTAAACTGGTAACTGACATAATTGTGTGTGGCAAATCATTGTGATGAAGTGTGAACTAGAAAAAGTGAAAGACAATATTCTGTTTATGTTGAATTAAGTATTTCAGTTATCTCTACCATAAATATCGATCTCTAAATCATACAGAACAGGTTCACAGAACAGATTCACAGGTCTCAGTTCACTAATGTGTGAGACTTCTCTTAAGAGGAAGAAATAATGTAATGCAAAATATTTCGTGTTGGACCTACTCACAGGTGGGAGGAAATGCTACGTTCACTTTTGTCTCCTCTAAAATTCCATGTGGATTAAATGCTAAGACATAGCTTCTCTGCCATCCATGTCAATATGTACCCTGTATCAATTTAGTGCACTGGACAGGCACTTAAGATCTGCAAGCTATGTTCTCAACTGTACATAATGTGAAAAAAATAATTGGATTGTGGTTTGATTCTTGTTTGAAAAATGGAAGGAGAAAATAATACTTGTTGTAGAGAAAGGTCTTAACATGAAAACCTTCAGTTTATTGGTAGTGCATAAAAAATGTTGCCGCTACAGGCTTGTAATCTGACCTCAGTGCCAGAGAAGGTTATGGAGCAGATCGTCTCGAGCGCCATCACACAGCACATACAGGGCAGCCAGGCCATCAGGCCCAGTCAGCAGGGGTTTATGAAAGGCGGGTCCTGCTTGACTACCCTGATCTCCTTCTGTGACAAGGTGACCCACTTAGTGGGTGAGGAAAATGCTGTGGGTGCTGTCCATGATGAATGGGTATCCTCATTTTTATTGTAAGTACTACAGAACATGGCAGTAAAATATTTCCCCCCTGGCATTTAGAAAGAAATAGTTCTTCCAAAGTCAGCAAAGTCTAGCTCCTGCTGGAGTGGAGTGATGTGTGACAGTTCCCTAATAAGGAGTGAGGGGGTAAATGCTTCAGATCTTTATGACTCATCTACCACAGATGATGTTCTCTCCAGATAGGAAGTAACCATCCTACACTTTTTCTTGCTTCCTGACTTTCACTTTAGTCACAGAGTCAGTATTTCTATTTACTTTTCCATAGATCATACCTGTAAACGGATAGTGTTTTCCATCTTGACATCTAGGGAATTCTTTGCTCTAGTACTAGGAAAACTAAATTCTTAAGATGGTGTGTAAAATCGTTCATATTAATTGCTGATGTGGACGTGGCCTTCTCTGCATGAATACGTAAGCTGAATATGAAATATGTCAAGGTGTCTTGTGAAACTGCTCAAATACGGCCTTTTGCTGTCACTGGAATGTGCCCATCAGAGCTGAAGCTGTATCAGGGGCTTTGGTAAAAAATGCCTTCATTCTTAGCATTCTTAATGTCTCCTGAAGCTTTATCTATATTCTTATCAACCACTGCAGTCACACTGAAGAAGACTCAAAGCTAATGCAGCATGTGATAGAGTGATTCTATTTGCTTCAAGAACTCAGCAACTGCTCCTGTGATGATTGTGGATATGGGAACTTACTGCTTGGAGCATTCACATTACGAATACATACATCACTCAAAGATAGAAAAAGGTACCACTTGCTGATCATTGAAGTTCTTCAGGTTTTGTAATCCACATATAAATTATTCTCATCCTTATATCCCTCCTTTCCTTGAACAATCTCTTTTTTTTTTTTTTTTTTTTT
>VWZK01009390.1:13572-75751 GCA_013396935.1 Baryphthengus martii
TTTTTCAGTTGTTGTTCTGTGTAGGTCCCTGTGCTTTGCCCATTTATGTGCTGACCATGTTCTTGTAATATTGAGAGAGAAATCTTCCTTAGGCCTAAGTGACAATGCATATATGCACAGACAAGGGTAAAAGTACATTTAGAAGGTACTTTTCAAAAAGCTTTACTTGCTGATAGTTGCCTTTTTTTGGTTGCCTGGTTTTGGTTCTGAGATTATTTGTAGAACATTCTGTATTATGCTTTTAGGTTGACAATCATAAAACTCAATTTTGGCTTATCCAAGCCACAAGAATACAGTTTCTTTCTTAGTGGCCGTGCCTGTGACTTCAGTTGTGTTAACTACATTTGAAATTACAAGAACCTGAAAATTCAGCTGAATTACTGTTTTTATGTAGAACAAGTACAACTCCTGTACCATTACTATAGAAAATGACAGTTCTGAAATGAATGAGCAGTTCTAAAAACCAACTGTAGAAAAGCAAGAACTTTGGTATCAGAAAAAAATGCTTGCTTTAGAATTACTATTATATCATTATTGCATCTAATTATAACCTGAAGTCCAATGACAATTACTTTGTGCAAGCTATTCATTATATGAATGTATTCTATAATATAAATAGAATGTATTTTAAATTACATAGTGTCTATAGAAACAATAATAAAATAGATCCCATTATCTAAATACTTTCTGAACTGCTGTTTGGTAAAATAAATATGTGGTTAAAAACATAGAAAGGTTGTGTGTCTGTATGCACGTTATAGTTACTTCCTTAGAAGATATATCAAATACTCGTGCTTCCTGTTTTATGTGGAAAATGTCAGATTTCACACATCTATTGAGCTCTAGGAGTCTGTGAAATTCTAATAAGGAAAAATAGCTACACTAGGTTTAAAATATTTGCCATAGTTGTCCTTGTTTGTTACTGTAAAATGTTATTCTGATTTGAGAAGTTCCAGTGAATATACCTCTACCATTGTGTACGAAAGTATATTTCTTTTCTGAGCATTACCAGTTTGTTTTTTTTTTAAATGAGCGTTTAGTAAAAAAGCCTCACTATTAATTCTTTAGCAGTCCCATGTAAATAGTTGCATAAAATGTTGCAATTTACATAATCTGTTATTATATTTTCATTTTACACAGTTACTGCACTAGATTTTATGAGACTATTTAGGACTTGAAGTTTGGCTTCTCTGAGGCTCCATTTAAATAGTAACATATGCTATACAGGGAACGTCCAGCGGATGTTGTTATAGTTTTCTGTGTCCTAGTGTTTGTCCTCTGACATTGGTATTGCTTGGCTTTTTTTTCCTCCAGTCTTTACACTTGGTGGTCAATGACAAAAATGTTTTGGAAGATTACTTCTCATGAAGCTTGATGTTCTCGTGAAGCTTCATGTTCTATGTTAGGTTTGATGTTACCAGATGGGGAAATCCTTGATACCTTTTTTTTTATCATTGCACTGTGTGTGCACGTATTTTAAGGACATAGGTCCCCTTTTTTGTATTTTCAACGTGTTTCTAGAACTTAACCCCTCTTAACACGCTAGCCTCAGAATTCTTGCGCTGAAGGCAGGCAGAGTCTCCAGCATACAGCCACTCAACTCAAAACCTGTTGAACTCTTCTTTCTTAGATTCCAAATCGTCTCATGTTTCTTGGCACTCTGCACATCTTGCTGTCTGTATGCATTTGATCTGATTTTGCATGTGCTGCATCATTTCTGCTGTTTATCTGTTGGGACTATCAGAACATTTATTTTACAGGCTTTTTACTGAATCTTTGCATGAAAAGATCTTGGATTTCACCTTAAAGAGGACAACTGAAAGGCAAACTCCTAATCTCTCTGTTTCATAAATAAGGAATTTCTGCCAAGGACTCTCTGTAGGGTAGGGAATAAGGTAATCTCTTAGGTTTGCTGTTAGCAAGATTTTAATGTCGTAGAGACAGCCTGAGGTGCAAACGTAATTGTACAGACAACCACAATATTGCATTGACAGAGAGCTGAATGTCTTCATCTCTGTTACCTAGGATGAAGACCTGTTCTGCATAACTGAAGTTCTGATATTCTATCATATTATAGTAATAATATATTCTATGTTTAAAATTTAACTTTCTTAATATTTAAGGGTGAAGGATATGTCTGTGGTTTTTATTAAGAAAGGTGATGGAGTTGACACAAGAAGTAATTACTTATAAAACTCCATTGAAAAAATAAAAATGTTTTATTCAGATTTTCATTATAGGTTTAGTTTTGTTTGGCAAAGGTTTTCTAAACTGTCTTTTTCAAAATTTTAGTAATTTTTTCTATTTGGAGTAGAGATGAGTGGAGATGCCTTCTCTGTTATCTGGAAAAAATAAGGTAAAAAGAGATTTTTTTTCTAGCCAATGAAGATGAGTTCTTCTTTATTGGAAAATATTTTTAAAAAATCTTTTAAAGAATATTTTTATTCATTATAAATATTTTGGTAAGTGCTTTAAAAGACAAAATTAAGTTTAATCTTCTTAATTGTCTTAATATTACCTATAAGAGTAATCAAAGTAAACAGGTCAACAGTTCTCCAACATCAGTTACTGGATTTCAGAATTCCATGAGAAACAACTATTGGGATCAAATGATATACACATACAGGAGGTCCTAGGGGAATTTCATAAACAAAAACCTAGGAACTGAACTTTTGCTATGGCTGTTGGAATGGACATGACTACTAAAAATACAGCGGTCAAAAAAAATTTCAGGCAAGACCGCTGGCTGTCAATCATGTGCATTATCACTATGGCAAAGTTCATGGAAGCCAAATGGCTTGTCACTGGACCAAAGTATGCAACTGAGATTAGCCAAAATACATTTCTATAAAATTTCATGTAGAGCATTACTCTAGAACAAAATATCAATGTTGATTACTATCAAGGGGTTAGTAGTATTAGTTTTTCAAAGAATTATAAAAACTTCTGGATGCAAAGTCTGGAAGCTGATCCCTCTGTGTGGAAATTAAAAGGAATGGATTTGCAAAGCCAAAATTGTATGCTAATATTTTTATGGTGGTCTACAATGTTTGGCAAAATAAAATATATTGTTTTGTAAAATCCATTATATTTTCCACATTTGATGTAATGAAACGACAAAAGATTTTTAAGTTTCCAATGAATTTAATAAAAAATTGGCACAATTATCCCATGAATCTCTTTATTTGCACCTTTCTGTCACTTCAGAGACACTGGTCATATGGGAGATATGTGTAGGTAATAGATATTGTGTTGAATATTACTGTTTATTTTTTTGATACCTTTCTCACTTCAGTTTTTTACAGCTGTACAATTGAAGAACATTTGGTTTTGCATTAGCATCTGAATAAGGTTTATTATTTATTTGATTCATCTACTCTGTGTAGTGCCATTAATGCAAAAATATTAGTCTTTATAATGACAAAAAGAAAGTGTGAATCTAACGACCTTCCTGGGAGTAATTAGCCTTTCCTCCTAGTGATGCAGAATTGTCCATCCCTAAATATATAAGAAAATGGAGAGACTTTATAATTCCTTAACTGATCATAATGAAATAAAGAAATGGACATTCCCATGTAGTTTCATCTTTTCCAGAACAGCATTGGAAGTGAATTTCTCTCTTATAACATGCTCTAAAAATATTGACAGGTATGTATAATCAAACTATGATGATAGAGAAGAAAAATTAATGGTGCAATAATAGGAAAATAAGTTTAACAGTCTAAAACTATGTTATGCAGAAACCAACAATGAAATTGCAAACTGTTTTGGTTTTTTTTTCTTTTCATACAAAGCATATAAACTTGTGATATGGAAGAGAATGTAGGGTTGGAGAAGTTCTTAATTCTACATAATTTCAAAATATTTTTTTATACTTACATCAACTATAACCTGAGTTTTGATACTGAATTACATTCCCTTATATTTGTAGGTTGACTTTATTTCAAATAAAGTAGCTTTTACTTTTCCTGAAATAAAAACTTTCTGTATGGGAAAAGCCTGCAACAATGAACCTAAATGCAGTGTTAAAGTTTTAGAGTATATAACACACTTCAATATATTTTGCATTTCCACATTATTGTCAATAAACACAAATGTTTTTAACAAAAAAAAAAAAAGTAAGAATCGGTTGTGATATAGAGGCATTTTGCTACCAACTGCATAGCTCTAAAGAGCTTTTCTGATCTTTGAATGATTGATTTTTTTCCTCTATTAGCATTTGGAACCAATGGATCTGATGAGATCCTCTTCAGTCAATCCCTGATATACTGGCACTGTATATCATAACGATTGTTTCCAATTAACTTGTAATAAAATATCTTAAAGTTACACTTTTCCACAGTTATCGTCAAATCCAAGATGTTTGCTCTTCCTTTTTGTTTTGTAGCCTGTTGTCATTCACGTTTTCTGCCACAGCGGTGTTATCTATTCAGTTTCTTTTTATCTTTCAACTTTCAGTTGTGTTCTGCTGGCTTTTTTATTTTTCACTTCTGTGGAGTCACTGATTTGCTCTCATGGCTTCTGAAGCTGTATTCCTGACACCATTGGTGGAGTCAGTGACCCCTACTACCTGAAGGCATCATGCTTGTACTTCCAGTTCAGTGCTTTGATACCAATCTGTTTCCATGATATCAAGAAAGAAAGGGCTGTGACTTAAGTGACATATCCAAGTTGCTTCCAGCAAATCAGTGCCGAGCCCTGACACTGTCATGGCACCAGATGTCATGAAGATCTGATTTCATCAGTTCATTTTCTTTATCTTTACTTGCTGTCAATTCTTCAGTATGCTTCCCGACACAATTTCACATTTTTTTTCAAGAGTTGAAGAGAATTACCAAGACCTTGAGATTGAACTCATATTGGTGCGAGACTTAGGAACTTGCCCGTCTCCTGCATGTCCCTTGAATTTGTCTACGCATGAGGTACACATCCTTAAATGTATAAGCAGTGCCAAATTCTGGGTTTGCAACATGAAAATAGAAAATATCCAGTCACTTTCTAAAGATCTTGAATATTGCTTTTCTGCTTCTGAGCTGTGACTGTGACTTACCACAAAAGAGAAGTAGAGGCAAAGTTGTAGCCCTAGAGAAATCTTTCCCATCCTTGATTCTTTCAACAAGAAAAATGTATTTATCTCTTATTCACGACAAAATTAATTGTAAAGCAGCACTATTAAGGTGCATTTCTATTCATCAGGACAGGGACAAACATTTCAAACTTTTGATAGACATGAGAGAGATAATGACATCGTTATATTTTGAAAGAATATTAGTTCTTCTAGTTCTAAACTTCTTTAAACGTAGCTATTGACAGACCTGATACTGGAGAATACGCAAAAAGCTCTGGATTTAAAAGAAGAATTCCAGAACAGCCACTTTTTGCCTTTCAAAGGCATTGGATTCCACGAAGCAAAAGTTTCCTCCCTGTAATCAGGGTTTCTTGACTATAGGTAAAGATAGGACAAAAATGCTTAATCAGTTGTGAGGTCTGTTCAAATCTTTCTTTAAGAGTAATCAATTTAATACACTGCTATTTAGCCAGAGCCATTTACAGTTCTTGTATAGATGTTTTGATCACAGATTGAGTCCTCAAAATTTTGTAAGTGGTAGCAGTTTGTCATGAGGTAGTCTGCACATGTGCTTCTGGTTCTCTGCTTTACAGTTTGGAGGTAGAAACCATCATGGGAAAAAGATCAACTAGACACATTTTTTTCCTTTCTCATCTGAAAAATCAGTGTCACTACATACCCTGTAGACTGTTTCCTGGCCATGCAACTGATCTCTGTATTAACAGTTCAGGCCTTTAGATTGGTAAATACTTCAAATTCTCCAAGACTTTTATGCTTTTACTTAATTTATGGAACTCTAATTGAAGTGGGATAAGCTTAAATATTTATAGTACTTCAAATTTCTACATCCTTCTATTTTTTTGGATCTTCTGTGTTATCAGTGAAAGGCTACATGTAGTTATTGTTGTTTTAGTTTGCTGATAGGAAAAATGCAATCTTCCAGAAAACATTTTAAACCATATTCCTGCTGAAAGAGTAATTGTTTTTTTTCCAAATGGTCTCTAGCAAATTATTAAGAAAATATGATCTCTTGTTTCTGTCTGCCAGTCTGTGTATATAGTTCAGCATGCATTTTTCTAAAATTCCTCCCAAACATAATAAAGCAAAAATTCATGCCATGGATGTAATAAGATACTGTCTTTCAGATGAAGTTAGTTTCCATAACTCTGGGCTATGTGTTGTTTTTTTTCTTTGTCTGTGGACACAGGGGAAGACCTATTTCAGCTCAGAGACCATCAAAATCTGTGTTAGATCAGTACCTAATCTCAACAACGTAAATCCTCTGACTTATGTTAGAGCTTGTTCAAGCAGGGCTCAGCTGTTTCCACTGTGAACCTTAGAAGGGTTACAGTTCTAGAGATTTACTGAGTAGCTGCATGAACCTTGGTGCATAAATTACCAATCACTGAATGCTGGTGGCAGCATCAACAGAAGATCCCGAGTAAGGGGAGTGAATCGGTGATATCAGCTCAAATTATATTGTAGCTTCTGTAACTTGTAAAGCCCAAACTATTTGCTAATAAGCATTAATTTCATCAATTGATCCTCAGACATGGGAGAAAAAAGCCCAGCACCTGATGTTTGTTTTACAATAACTTTCTTTTCCGTCGCTGGGGGACTTCTCAACTCTATCACAGTGGCTTTGTGGCACTTGGTGTCGCCATGCTCTTTATGCCCCGGAAAGAGACACATACAATGTGCAACAGATGCTACTGGAAATATGTTGCTAAACTCCTCTGGGGAAACGTTGTGGAGTGGGAGAGGCAGATGCACATGAACACAGTAATTTTAAGATAAGTTATTTATTTTGCTGCTCATATTACAAACAGGATACTTTATGCCTCATTCCTGCCTGGGGAAACCAATTTCATTCCTCACAACATCAAGTTTAAGTAGTATAACCAATTAATATAGATCCTTTAATAATTAGTTTATTGTGCTGATGCACCTGATTGTCAAAATCAATTGTTCTTACCTTTCGGACAAAACACTGCTGTCGGAGTGACTGTTCAAAATGATGATTGACCTTGTAAACCACAGGGATTTATATCATGTTTATAGGTATATCATTATATGGACAATATCATTGATCCTAAGACTTGCCTCTACAATTCTTTACAAAGTTTTGTCACACAAACATGGAACCATAAAATAATTCTTGGGTCACTTATAACACAAAGTGTTTGGCATTAGTGTACGTGAAGGGATGGAAGAATAATATCAAACACATTTTCTCTGTGCTGCAGACAGCAGGTATCCCTTGCTTGTCTCTAATAGTCACAGGTATGTTAGTGGTGATCTCTGCAGGCTACACAGACTGAAGTTTAGTTATTACAAGAAATTCTGTGTGGCCTGAGGTACCAGATTGATAATTCATCATAGTATTGCATTGCTTTCCATCTGTTTTCCTGTTGCCTAGTTCAGCAGCCGTTGTGCTAACCATTTGTTGATAGTTTGAGAGTCTTTGGTGGGTTTATTTTTTTTCTTACTTCTACATATTTTATTATCTCAGTATGAATTTGTGTCGTAGCAGCCAGGAAGTGCACTTCAAATGTGTTCAGCAAACACACAAAAAAGCTTTGCTGTTCCAGGAAGAGAGAGACACTTCCTTAGCTGTAGTGCTGAATAAGAGAACATAAAGAGAAAAAAGCAGATTTGCTGAATCAGGTGGAAATTTTCCCTAACCTAGTGTTCCACATCTGACACCAGATGCCCAGGTAGAGTGTACCAACAGAGCGAGCATGTTGTAATACTTCCACAGAATACTCACCTGGCTTTCTGATCTCGAACCCCCACATTTTTTTTACTGGTTAATAAACCTTAGTGGATATTTCCTCCTAGAAATTCTATGGCCCTTTTAAATCTCTGTAAGTCTTTGGTATTGACAAGAATCTGTGCACCTTAATTACACATGATGCAAAGGAATACCTTCTTCCATTTGTTTTTAATAAAGCCTTTGCTCCTTTCACTTGATTTCTCTACTCTGCAACTCAAGTTTCAATTCAGATAGAGCCTTGAAGAAATTCCCCTGAATTATGCTTCCTTTTTTTTTTATTCCACTGAAGAAAGTAACTTCATTTGAATGTAAAAATGTAGAGAATTTCTTCTAATATTTTGGATATGATTTCCAGAACAGTCGAAGAAATCCAACATACTTGTATGCAAAGACTGATGGACCAGAAGTCTTTGATTTCAAGCAAAAGATCAAGCACATGAAGCGTGGTGTTTTTTAGCAGTTCGCAAGTCTACAGATTCAGAACTTCAAGTGCCAGAGATAAAACGAATGTCAGGATTGTCTACTTGAATATCTTATGATCAGTTTTGAGACTCATGTCCCTGTTTTCCTAGAACAGGAGGAAGAGGCATAGTGTATATTCTTGGATGACAAGTTTGGTGACAGTTTGAACATTCCTTTTTTTTTCATGAAGACGCAATGTTCATAAAGACTTTTTTTTTTCTTGTCTACATTCTGGGAAATCCTCTGTAGAAACATCAGTGAGTGACAGTCAGGCATACAAAAGATGTGTGCTCTTTACTTTCTGAACTTCAGCTCATCTTTCAGAGGAGAGAGTTAGAGAAAGAGAACCATTTCACTTTATCTGCCTCAGTTATGTGAGGAAGCAATTTTGGGGACTGGTCGACTAGTGTAACTCATCATATAGACATAGCCCCTGAGTCTTATAAAATCTGGAGAAGGCTGTTTTTTCTTTTCTTTGTTGTTGTTCTTTGTCAAAATGTCTGGACTATTTTAAATTATACAAAATAATAAGACTTCACTTGTTTTGTAGTCAGGTATCTATATTGGTGAGAATTATTATACCGATGCTTATGTTATACAAGAAAATTTTTCTGCCATTTTCCCATATTCCTTACGTGAAAGTACTGTGATGGTGAAAACATGCAGGTATTGAATGTTAACATATTAACATCAATTATTGTATGCTTGTTAAGGAAGCTATCAGCCTCAAAACCAGGTTTAACTTCTACTCACAGATTAATAAAGGAGATAATCACATCTTCATTAAGTTCTCCATTTATCTTTTTATTATTTTGAGATTTCTGAAAGACTTATAGCATTATATTATTTTAGTGGTGTAGCGAGTGACGGTTCTGTGCAGGAATAATTTTTGTGTAACCATGACTACCTGCTAGACAAAGTTTTCAGCATGATGTATTAATTATGTATAACTCTAGAAACAAAAGTAGATATATCTTGAGTAAAATCACTGTTAATACGCTAATTGTCTTGGGAACTCCCAAGACTCAAGTAGCACCAAAGGATGACTAGGAACTTGTTCAGGCATGCTGCTAATTTCCCTTGGATAGTTTTGTCTTTAAAAGGTGAGACACTAAATTTCCCACTAGGGAATAGATTCAGAAAACATATGAATTCTTTGAGATTATGCAGTGTGACCCCAAAAGAACTTAGACTTTATTAGTCCACTAATTCATAAGATTTTTTTTGGAGATACTACAGCAAGGTTGGAGTTTTATCAAAGTTCTTCCTGGGTTCTGCTCAAACTTGTAGCTACAATGTTGTTTCAGGAATGTTCCCAGTATGTACTTATGTTGCCCTTGCAAAGAGATTTTGACTAGCAGCAACAGAATCTGATTTTATTAGGATTCACACATAAACAGTGTCTTGAACCTGGGAAAATGACTCTAAATCCCTTTATGCTCAAAATAGATTTTTTTCTGCCTCAGACATGCGTCTTTTGACTTGAACAGTATTCAGAGTAGCAGAGAGATAAAGAGAATAACACGTAATATTCTTCTCTTAAAAATAAACCAAAATGATTTCCATTTTTTTACTGTGGATTTTGGTGAGGTGACTACTAGGACAGGTGGTTGCTCCCAACCTCCTGTGGTAACATTTCCCTCCCGGTTTCAGACTGTCAGGCCAGAGGGCTGCCCTCACTCCTGCTGGATCGACAGGCTCTGTCCAGGGAGCAGACGATGGTGACATTTGCTCCGACCGCTCTAGCTGTTCTGCTAGCTCTGCTTTTCTGCAAGAGTACACATGGTTCTGCACATGGAATTACGTATAGTCCTTGTGTATGAACTAGACTTTTAAGTGGACTCTTCTACCTTTTAAAGGCTTTTAGACTGTAACTTTTGCATTGGAAGGCTTTAAAATGTTACCTTAGATTAGGGCAGCCACTCATCACATGGACATTCAGACTAATTCAGTTGGTCCAGGCTTCTACACGCTCTCATAACTGTAAACTCTCTCCCACTCCACTGTATTTTTAACAGTTTTATCTCCTAAATAAAACTGGCAACAATATACACAAATTTAATAAGTTTCAGGCTTGCCCATTGGGGTTTTTTTCATGTGCCTCTCCTCCCTACTGGGTAGCGCTGTCATCACTAGCCATGATGTTTTAAAGAATTATTTTAAAGTGTACATTCAAAAGGTGTTTGAAGAAATATTTTGAAATGTGGAAATCAGCCATCCTATTTTATACTTATGCAATGAAAAGAAATTTTGAGTGTCAAAAGTCACTGAAATTTCAATATTCAACTAGCTCTATGGGTAAATGTCTACCTAGCCTTTCCTTCCCTTAAGTGCTTTTTAATGGAAAAATTAAAATAGAATTTCTCATCAAAAATCAATTTTAAAATAAATTAGTTCAGATTGCATCTTTGTAACCTAGCTAAAGTACCTCAGAAAATTATATGACTGTTGTAAGATCATGCATTATTATCACAGGAAGTTCAGTGAAAATCAGATTTTAAGGAATGGAAGCTTTTATTACAGAAGCATACATTCCAAACAACTTCAACTTCACCTGGTACCAAATGATGAGAGTCAAACATTAGATTAGTCTTTAAAATCATGTTAATCAAATTGGAAACATTAAAATTATTATGAAAATACATGATGATTGCATTGTGTCAGTTTTACAAATAAATTGGAAAATGAGAGTTTGGAAAATTAAAATGTGGGTGAATAATTTGGTGCATTCTCTGGCAATTAAGACTACATAACTTCTATGCAGAAAGGTGTTATGCAGTAGGGTAGAGGATGTGTGGTTTTTAGTAGTTTCTACTGTAACTTTTTACATGATTTTTCTGTACAAGTCATTTATTAATAACATTTACTATAGTATAAATATATTTGGCAAAATCCTAGCCACTTGAAATTCCTTTGTAGTTTTTCCATTTGTTTCACTGAGGCCATAATCTTGTCACCTGTGTTTTGCAGATGTTCATCAGTGAATTAGTCAGGGAAACTGTGGAAGTGACCTATGATTTTATTTTTCAGAAAGATATTTTGCTGTAAGTGTAATCAATTACCTTTCTCTTTAGGCTGCTCTGGAGCAAATCATTAAAGAAAATCTGTGGTTAGCTGAAGAATATCAGATCTTTCAAAACTACTACATAAACAATAAAGAAGACCTCGCCGAACTCTATGAGAATAGAGGGTGGAAGCTGCCATTAGAGATCACCAGCAGGTAAAGTGCAAATATCACTCATTCAGTTCATTTATCTCATCTTGAAAATTCATTTGATCAATGCAGCTATTTAATAAGAATAGAAAACTTGCTAGTAATACCTATCACCTGAATTCTTATTTTCTTCTTAGCTATTCCACAGTTTTCCTATTTTCAGGTTTTTTTGCTTGCTTGCTGTGGGATTTTTATTATTATTAACAAAGCACTTCATATAAGGTATTCAAAATTCATTATTCATGAACTCCACTTTTGCACCTGAAATGTATTTATTTTTGTATATAAATATATTACACAGTAATTAAAATGTACCTTACCATTACGTATAACTTCTCAATAAAACGCTTTTTCTGGAAATTGTTTTACAATGTCTGCAGTCACACTCTATAAGCCTTTAATTTAGAAAATGGTTGATGGAAAATGAAAAAATGTAAAATGTAGTTCGATGAACTTCCATGATAGAAGTGCAGTGGCCAAGTGAAATGTTTTTATTGACTAATTAGTTACATTTTATAAAGGTGGTTTTTTAATAGTGCTGTGGAACCTGAGTCAAGTGAGGTTGTAAAACCTCGTAGTGCAAATATAATGCCAATTTACACAAAAAGTATTTCTACTTCTTTTCCTTGTGTTTACATATAGCTCTCAAAATACAAGTCTCACAGGGCCAAATATAATCAATTAAATACATTGTTGAGATATTTTAGTCAGTTTATTGCTTGCTTGCCTTTCATGTCTATATTTCTCAAAATTAATATGTATTTAAGTCATCATGCTCATAGACCTAAAGTTCAGATGAACAATTTCAGGTAAGCATCTTTATTAACTCAGGTAATTTCTGCAGGAACCAAGTCCTGATATACTGATATTTTAGTCAATATTGATATTTTAGTCAATAGTTTCTTAAAGTACAGTGTAAAAGTCTTCAAATAAATAAATTAGATGTGAAATTTGCATTATTTGTTGGTACTTTACTCTTGTCAATTCATTTTATATTCTAAACCCGTATCGTCATCCATTGCTCATTTCCTCATATACCACCTTAGTTAATCTCTGATTTTAAAATTCAGTATACTTAGTTTGTTCCTGACAAATATAAATAAGAAAATCCTTTCTAAAGTATTCTTGTTAACTACATAGCTCTTCTATATTTCAGGAACAGAACTGTTTTAAGTTCATATATTCTTAGGGATGACCATATTTGGAGACCAAGTTAGAGACTTAAAACATAAAAGCAGAAGAAATTATTGCCTATCTGTCTTAACCAATTATATTCTGTTGATATGAGAGCAGAGGCAATGCTATAAGTACTGAAATGTTTTCTTAAAAGGACTGAATCATAGAAGGAATTTACTTTTTTTTTCTTACTTTTTTTATTTTTCTAAATGCATAATTGAGGCATATGCTCTTTAAGCCTTTCCACCGAAAAATACATCCATGTTTGTTAGGTTATATGGACCTTTTATTTCTTTGGATGTAAGAATACACGTCTTCTACATGCTCAGAATTTTATAGTTCCTGGTAATATTTGTGAAAAAGATTTCCCACTCAACAGTTTACCTCTTCTGGACATAGTATGGATGATATTGTCATGCATCTCAATGATGTAGTCTAGAAGCAAAGAAAACTGCAAATGAGTTGGCATATATTATTGCTTTTTTCCTTTTCAATTTGAACACAATAAAATAAACATAGTAAAATATAGCAAAATAACAATGCAATACCAACAGGATCTAGTTTCATCAGCAGTGCTATATAATCATTTGTTTGGCTTTTTAAAATCTTGTTTATGAAGAAAATGGTTATGAGTATTTTGATGTTCTATAGGAGCTTATCATCAGCATTACACTACAAATACCTAGCTTGTGGTGGAAATTAGTGATGGCAGTATTTAGAATTTCGGACAGCCCTCTGTACCTTTCAGCTGTGGTATATATGTGAAGAAGGGAAATTTTATTTACAATATTAATTTGAGGATTAAAGGCATAATGTAATTTCCTTTTTGATAACTCTTTATTTTGTTAAACAAATAACTAGTCCAACTATTAAACCAAAACATTTCTACCATTATCACATAAAAAAAAGTATTTAGGAATTATGACAAAAGGGAAAAAAAATTGTTGATTACATACAGCTCCTGCGGAAAAGAAGCTATATTTTCTTCTTGGGTTTTTGCTAATAAGTGAATTACAACTGCAACAGAAAATCAATTCTGGAGGAGTGTCACAGTAATGACTTTTCTAGGTGCTCTGCTATATATATGCATTACAATGACATGAACATTCAGGAAGGAGAAAGTATATTCATCCTTCCCTAAATCCTTTCAACTTTCTTCCCTATATATAAAATTACTCAAAAAGAGAAGCAAATTTTTACATGTACTAATGTAGAAGGCAAATTACTATTTTAATATTATTTTCTTGAACAGTTTTAACTGGATATATAACTTCTCTAACTCATTAAATAGGTTTGCCTTGGGCTTCTAAGTAGCTGCTTTTTTTAGCCCCCAAAAAGGATCCTCTTGGTGATGGATGAAATAATACTTTGGTACCATGGAGCGTTTTGTCATGTCTTTGTAAGCTGCTTTGCACTAAGGAAGGTACGCTTACTGAGTGGAGGGAATCTGCATTGCTCAACAGAGGGCCTATGGCTGTCAAAATTGTAATCCCTTCTTTTGCATAGGGAATGCAAAGGCAAGCTTTTGGGAGGAGATTAGTGTTTGCTTCCTGCTGCTACAAACATGAGGTGGGTGAGAAGAGGATTTCCTCTCTCACTGATATTTTCTAGATGTTGGTAACTTTTCCTCTTGGAGCCATTGGGGTTTGTGTTACGAAAAACAAGCAAGTTAAGCTCGAAGGGAGATATTCACCCTAGGGTGTCTGAAAACAAAGTTCCTAAATTCTGAGTTATCAAGATGCTCCTTTGACTTACTATTATTTTTTAAACTATAGTCAATCATTTAAGGTTTTTAAATCATATTCTTATTCAGCGCCGAAAACTTTAGACTCCTCTAATGTTCATATGTAATCCTATCTCCAGACAGTATTTTTTAGAGATTTCAGATGACTGTAGAGATGTAATAACTACATGACTTTGAGATAATGTTTTGCTTACCCGATTAGTTTTCTATTTTTAAAAGATATCGTATTTTTGCATAGTTTCTAGCCGGACCGTAGTTATATATTTAGTTTCAGTAGGAAAAAAAAAAAAGAAATTATGTCTGTAAAGATACTTCATTACATATATAATCACTACCATAAAACATTTATATGTATACTAATGTTTAATTTGATCAAGTGTCAGTGCGATCAAATATCACTTTGTACCAGAGAAGTATGTCTCTATAGTTCTTTATCTTAAGATACTCTTATTCTCAATTTGCTTTTCTTAATAGTTTATTCTCTCTGAAAAAAACACCTCCCTCCATCAAAATATTCTTTAATTTGGTTTCCCTTATATATGTCTTCCACTGTTCAATGGCTTGTCTGTCATGTTGGATGGACTTGCTTCATTATGACAGGAATCACACATTTACATCTTTTCTAGATGACGTGGGAATAAACTATGGTGAATTTTGACATTATCTTTGAATATCTATATTTAGTACCTAATATTTTCCCTAAACATTTTCTTTTGTTAGTTTTTTTTTTTATTAGTGTTGACAGATTATTATTTTTTACATGTGTATTTTTGTGTGGCAAAATCTCGTGTGTAAAAGATTTGTAGGTTGGTCTTAAGGCAGTAGACTTTCAATAACAAAATCTTTAATTTAGCTTCTGGCCTGCAAATATATAACAACAGTATCTTCTGGAAATCTCAATGGACTAGCATATTAGCACCAGGAATATGATCATGTTTTTAAACCCAAATCTAATTATTTACCACATCTTTCTTTTTGTACTGAACAATCTTAGAATATCCATTCCACGTGCAAATTCTGATACTTCCAATGTATTGTGCTAAATTGTCAGTGGTGATACTGTAGACACAGACATTTGTTCTCATAATGAATTTAGAGTTGATTCCCAAATGTAGGGATATGAGATGTCATTATAAGTTATGAAGCTATTTACTTGAATCTCTTCTTAACACAGCAAGTGGCATAGTCTTACAAAAGCTTCATAACTGGTTTTGTTCACATAACTTTTATTTAAAAATAGTCTCTGTGCAAATTATAATTGCTTTAAAATAAAAGTAAAATATTCATTTTTGTATTCATGATCTGCTGTCTTCAGGTGGCCACGTTATAGGAAGAGTTTGGGAGGAGAGGGCCTGTTGATTTCTATTTGGTTTTATTTTTACTTTCTGGATAAATGACGTATTATTGCAGTAAAACATATGTAGGGTCAATTCATGCTGAATAGTTATTAGAAACCGTGATAACAAAAGTCATTACACTGCAGTTCAGTTTTGACAGTAAAATTTCTGCAACATTATCACAAATCCTCATGCATTAGTGCAATGATCCTTACTATAGTTTCATATTAGAATCAAAAGACTGCTGTAGCATGCTTGATACAAAAAGTCATGCAAGTCAAGTGAAGTTCTTTTATGCTTTTGTAGATAACATATTTTCATGTCCTTCTCCTGCATGTATCTGACTCAGAGCCCTCTTGGATATTTCTGTCTTTAGTATACTGTTCATCTCGGATGTATTCTTTTAAAAATAATATCCCTCTTGTTTAGAAATACCAAATAGAATATAAAGTAAATCTGACAATAGGCAGATGTCCGTTTAGGCAATTAATTCCTTCTGATTTTGTTGCTCCCCTTCATTTACCCAATTGAAAAAAAGTACTGTTCCCATATAAATAAAAAAAGAAAGTTCTGTCTCTAAATTGTGCTTTTGGTTAAGTCAACTCACTTAACTAGAAATCTTCATGTCTTCACCAGTATAATAGTGAAAGCATGGATAAGATTATGGCAAAAAATGCCCCTCCTCACTCCCATTTCCTTACAAATCTTAAATGAAAAAAAAAAACTGTCAAATATTCAATGTGAAAGAAATGAAAACTATCATAGAAGAAATATCAGATTTTTAATCTATTTCTACATCAAATGTTTAACCAGCCTTCAGAGCTGTTTTGATTAGGAACAGAAATGGGTAGTGGAGCCAATATTTGGGTTTTGCCAGTGTAACAAGACTAGATAGTAGCTAGGAAGGAAAAATGTGTCATTTACAGTATTTTTAACTGAGGTTCTTTCTGCCTTTAGACATTTGAAACTATGTTACATTGACAGAATAGCCATTTTCATATGAAAACATGAGGGGAAAAAAGTGTTTCTTCAGTAAGCTTTTAATTATGCAAATTTACTAAACTTTCTTCGAGCTAATTATATTTAAACAATGTAAACATCGAGTTAATGTTATAATTAAAATTGAATCAATATCTCCGTAAGTTCAAATGACTCGATCAGAAAATGAATACAACAGGCAACCAAACTAAATTATTAGTTTGATAGCAAAAGGAAGTTACGGAGCTAATTTATAGCAAAGTCAGTCTCCTTTCCATATACATCAGCCATATCAGTGGCTCGTCAGGTTGCAGTTTTGTTGCACAGGACAGCGATTCTGCAGTCACACAACATAGTGAAGCCTTTAGGACTTCAGTGTTAGATAGATCCTACTGTCTTCTTTAAGATAGTGTCACTTTACAGAAAGTAGATAGATCCTACAGTCTTCTTTAAGATAGTGTCTCTTTACAGAAAGTAAAATATTTATTTATTTATTTATTTAAAGGAATATAGAAATTTGATAATTCCCTTATTTATTTTTAAAATTAAGTGTTCTCTAATACCTGGAAAGAACAGATGAGGAAAATTTAGTTTTCTTTATTACTCAGAGACATTTTGAGGATACTTGCACCCTTTTCTACTTCAGTGCCACCTGTGGTATTAAGATGAACAAGATAAATCAGAATATCCCAAGTAGTTGTAATGGCTCAGTTTTCTTACAGTACAGAGTCTTTAAATAGAAGGTTTGTGGATGGCAATGCCATTAAGCACAGGCCTTGGCCTCACAAAGGCAGGGAGTTTGACTGCAGGTCAAATATTCCTCTGGTGCTATATTGACAGGAGTTGATGCTGAGGAGGTTGTGATGTCAGCTTTTGAGTTAAGAGGTGTAAGGCAATAAACAAAAATTATGTTTTGTAAAACATCAAATACTTTAATCTGTAGAGGTTAGTTTTTTATTTTCCTGTGTTGTGTTGCTGCATGTCAATAACTTCACTTAGAGACAAAAGATCAAAGAAACTTGTGTGAGCACAGTTTCTCCACTAGAAGCTTTTTACCTTAAAGCATAAGCTTCTTTTTCATTATCTGCTAATCGATTCTACCATCATTTTCAAATAATCAGTGTTTTGTTTAGTTTTTTTTCTTCCACAATCATACACTTCTTCCAGACTCTCCTCAGCACAGGACAAACAGAATGGGAAAAGGCAGACTGGGGTAGCACCTCTCTTTTACTAACAAAGTAGAAAGAGGTGGGCATTATTAGCTCTTCTACTAGACAATTCCTTCTAAACTGTACATTAACATTTATATGCCTGTATGTACAAAATGCAGGAAAGACCTCTATGAGGCTGACCTGTCCTCAGGCAGCTGGTGGGTGTGATCCTCTGCCTTGTTTCCTATATCCACTGAAGTATTATTTAACTAGTTTTGCAAGCCACTTACCATAGGAAGTAAACCTTACCCTGATCCCATTTTCTGACGATTTTGTACTGGGAAATCTATGTACGTGTGCTGAATTGCCCCTAATATAACACTGATTTGCTCTGTAACTCTTTACAGAGATGTTAGAATTATTAGAGTCACAAATTCATTCAATCAGAAAAGGCAGAATCAACAGGCGGACTACCTTCCATTGTTAAATTCAACCCCCTCTTTTTTTAAAAAAAAAAAAGTTTTTACTTTCTTTCTCCTGTTTACATTTAAAATAACCAGATTGAATGGCTGCAAAGTAGTAAACAACTTCCCAAGGAAAAGTTCAAAACATATCTGTGTCTTACTTTATCTATTTTACATGTTCATTTTTAAACACATGGATTAATAGTTTGAGATTTACATTCTTATTAGCTACATAAATTCATGTTCATTCACATTTACTTCACACTTACATTAAGAGCATCATTAAGGTCACAGTGTTACAGCTTAATCTTGCAAACACTTAATAAAAAATACTTGGTGTCAAAATAGCTTGACTTAGCGTTTAATAACTGACCAAAAAAGCTTGCAGCAAACAACCAACAGAATGCTCTAAATTAATAAAAATCATACTTTTTTTCTTTCCCTTTTAGCTTATAAACAAAGTTATTAGAATCTTTCAGGATTATAAAGCACACCTACACTGTAACTCATCCTGAATGTTTTACTAGGGGTATTTTTGTTAAAGTCTTGTTAGGCCTGCATTTTCTATGCTTGTATGCTTGAAAAGCTAAGGAATTCTGAATAGTTTAACATATAAGATTAATGTGCCTTGTTATGCAAACTGTTATTCTAGAACTGATAGAAACTTTGCACCTTCTTAAACCTTTCTCTTAAAAAGGATTAAAATCAGCCAGAATGGTCTCAGCTAGAATTAGTTGGAGAAAGTTTGACAAAACAATTCCCAACTGATTGTGTTGAACGTCCGTGTGTATTTTGTGTGTACTTTGAACCAGCCTTGCGAAGATACGGCTCCAGGACCACTACTGGAGCAGGGCTTTCCTAGCTGTAGCCCATGGAGCTGAGGCAACTAGACTGTAGTTTTTAAGTCAGACCTCTCTCTGCAGTTTGGGTAATTCCCAAGGACTGTTGTCCCAGTGAGGCAGATTGTGGCAGACAGAGTATTTGAGTAGTTTGAGGACAGCAATCTCCCTAATAGTAGTAAAGACAGCTGGGAAAGACCTATGGCATGCCAGGTGTCCGTATTTTTGAGTGACACATTAAATTGTCATAGAGATGGGAAGTATAGCTGTCATAACACCTGTTCTTTCTAACAATCATTATTCTTTTCTGTTTTCATTACTTCCTAGAAATTTAGATCACTTATGAAACTGTTACAACCTTTGGATCTACCAAAGATCTCAGGGAATATATTTCATCATAGAAATACTATATGTTGATATTGCTGGGAAATAAATAAATAAATAACATTATATATATATATATTCCAAGCTTTTGATTTCATAGAAAAAAACAACAAAAAACAGTTTCTTTCAGTTTGGAATGGGAAAAATAAATTACTGCAATGTTCTAGCCAGCTCCAATTCGACTATACATTCTATAATTTACAGTAATTATCTAACTGATTTACTAGATAAGTCATAAAATAAGAATTGTATATGGAGAAAGTAATTCTATGTAAGCAACCATCTCAAAGACAGTATTACAGCTGTCAGCAGTCTTTTTTTTGTTCCAGTTTGTCCACATAGATAATATCCCATCTTGTGAGAAAAGCAGGTAGAATTGCAATCTCGTGTATTGAGGATAAGAAATATTATGAAAAGCGACAGCACTGTGGCTACCAGACATGTTAATGACTAATCTTAAGATTAACTTAAAAATGACAGATGGCTTAAATAGAAATTCGGAATGAGAAAGCAGAATCACTTTATCCTTTGAAACACAGTGTGGAGAGAAACCAATACACATTAGTTTTCCAAATCAGCCTAATATAGATTTGGTTGAAGACACAGAAAACAGCCTAATATAGATTCGGTTGAAGACCTCATTAGTATTACAACAACAAGGATCAAGATCTTATGAAAAAGACCTATCTCACCACAAAGAATAACTAAATGGATTAGACTGGTCTGGTATATGCTATACATCATCTGTTCTGGCATTCTGTGCTCCACTTCAGTGATACACCTTTGTGTATCGCCAACCGTGGTCTGTTTTGGAGATAATATTATCACTACTGTTCATTAAGAGCTGTTCAGCTTCACATCAGAGCATAGGAATGACAGGCTGCTACAGACTGTGCAAGAACAGGTCAGTGATGTTGATAGGCAACATCTTACCCCTGTTAGATATTTAACAGCCCACCCTTGCAAGCATCCATGGAATTGAGTAGGGAACATGCTAAGAGTAGATACGTCCTTCTGCTGTCCCAGAAGTCTTGAAGTTATTAATACTGAGATTCAAACAAATCACTCTCCCTAGGAAGAATGGCAGAATCAGGGGGCTTTCCCTTGACAATAACAAGGAGACTAGACAACAGCTCTTGGAAAGCATTACATTAACAAGCTGAGGGGCACAGAGTAAGAACATACAGATTGTCTGGAAGAAATAGATGACAAACAACAACAAAAAAAAAATCATATGTACTTTGTCAGCTTTCTGATGAAAATTCCCAAGGAAACAAGTACAAAATGTACAAAACCAGTATGGAGTCCATCATGTCTTGGTCTCCTAGTCAACCATTTACTGACAGTGCTTTTTTTACGTGTGTTAGATTAGTCACGAAGATTTTTAAGCATTCTTTTAAAAATGTGGTGGGCCAATAAAATGGGAAATTGCATATCTAGAAAACAAAGTGGTCTGAACGGTGTCCAAAAAGCCTGATTTTGAAGTGGCAGAAATCAAAGTAAAGGTGAGTTTGAGCTGCTGCCTTTGCCAGTGCAGAACCAGTTTGAGTCTTTGCTGAGAGACTTATGCCAAAATATTCAAATACCAATGTCTCCCAAGAACAGTAAAGGCTTGAAGTAGAAGACAGTTAAGATTAGTCCACAGAAGAAAAATAGAAAATTACCAGTACTGCTGATATTGATTCCTGGCAGTAAAACAATGTCTGTTTGGAATGAGGGGACCTATCACGCTGTTCTGATTCCTCTACTGTGTCCTAGTGACAGTGAGTCAAATTCCTTTTCATTTTTAGCAGGGTTTGTCCCTGGCAGTTATTTACCACGCTAGGAACTTTGTTCCTCCTCCCTTGGGTAATCTAAAAGTAGTATCTAATGATGGTATCTCTGAGGTTAAAGTGTCTGGACTGCAGCATTAGTGAGTCAGCTGCACTATTAGATTACATTAACTGTAATTATTTACAAGCAAATAAACTGTAAAAGAGGCTGGAATAAAATATTATGCTAGAAAAGGTTTGGGCATTCTTTTGTAATCTGTCTGTACTGCCAATGGGCATAGAAGACCTGTGCAAATCAATTTTTACTTAGAAACAAATTCCAAGAATTCTTCAAATTTGTTTCAGACTAATTTAAAACTAAGATTTTCAGAATTTGAAACAAACAAAAAAATGTTGTAGTTTGGAGAAGACAAAAGTTTATTTCAGAAAATTATCAGTTTGGGGGTTTTGAATGAAAAAAAAAAGATATTTGGAAACCAATGGTAGATCTAGAGAGGGCATTTGATATTTTTCAGTAAGGGGAGAAGAAGTACTTCCTCGCTTAAATGTCAATGATTCAGATGTTCTGTTTCCTCCCAGATTCAAGTATCCTGGTAATATTATTGAAAATAAAATTCCCTTGTTTCCCAAAAACACCAGCCTGAATGACCAGGTTACAAATTATCCTTGGCCAAGTCTGTCTTGGTTTCTCACTGTATTGTCACACACTGTGAATAATTAGTTTTGAAGGAGACAAAAAGGATGAAATAGTCATTAGAGTGTTCAACTAACAGTAGAACCTTGCTCTTAAAGAAATTTCAAGTAAATTATTGTGAAAGAAGTGGTTTCATCAGTGATGCTGAAGGTAGCAGCCCCAGAATAATGTAAATCCAAGATCTGGGAATGCTACTGAAAGGTAGCATGAGATTCTTCCAAATCTAAATGAGGCAGTGTGAATGTGAATTTGAGTCTTCCACTTTTTGAGGACCCTTAACCCTGGGATTGTGGAGTGCAGTCCCTCCATGCTTCTCAGGGTTCAAGCTTTTACCCCTTTACATTACTGCATGTCAGGGAACTTTTAAGACTGCTGACAGTCACTGCAAGCCAGTGCTACTTCTGCTGGTACTACTGCTCCTACCTGGCCTGTATAGTACAGATGGAAGCTTTTTCCTTACTCTCTGGATATGGTGAGGATATGGTGGGATACTGGAACACTTGTGAAGGTGTCCCAGAGGCCTAGTTTGTAGTGTCACTCCCCACGCAGTGAAGACAACTTTTGCCCAGTTCCTTTAAATTTTGCTTGTCTGAAATAAGGTTGAGTCTGTAAGTAAGAGCACTCATTCAGAATATACAAAAAATGACAATGGAGATACAAATAATTCTAAGAATAAAAGAAAACTGACATTTGTTCTACTTATACTGCAAATATATGTTAATTCCCACCTTCAACTAGCTTTCTGCTTCTCTCTGAATGAGGTGGTTGTCAGGGTTTTAGATTTTATTAGTGTTCCTGTCTCTTTGTGCACTACCTTACATGCTAGAGTCACTCATCTTTCAAAACTTCTAGGAGGTCTAGGTGGATTTAATCTTTTCCTTGAAACCAACAGAACGTATGTCCCAGGAGAATAAGTGAAGATTTATTAGAATAAAGCTTCTTTCTGTACTCAGAAGTTACCTTGTATACTTAACTGGTTAGTAAACAACCCTTTGCTTCACTGAGGTGTGAAATTCTTGCATCTCCCTATGGTGGCTATTTGACATTTTTCAGCAAGGATGTATCTTTCAATCAACCTGACATGCCATGTCAACCTTTAAATTAAAAAAACATACTGAAATACAGACAATTAAGTTGTTTGTAGCCTGTTGCTGCTTCTTGGTTGAAATCAGATGTGATGGAAGTGAGCCACTCTCTTGTGGCAATGGGTTTGGAGTGAGTGATCCCCAGCTCTTTGGCAAACTGACACAGTATGGCCGAGGAAGGTGAGGGAGAGAAGAAAATGTGAGGTCAGAAAGGACTAAGGGAGGATGCAGAATTGCACCACAAGGGCCCACTAAGGATACTCTTAAGTGTAGATATTAGGCACGTTTCATGGGGCTGTTCAGAGCACAGTTCCACTATAACTTCAGCAAATTTAAATTATTGCAGCTGCAGTCTGGCTCCTCCCTCATGCTGGTGTGCTGGCTGCAGTGGTACCAACTTGGAGAGCTGATGGGACAGAACACTAACCTGACAAACCAGGCTTACCTGCAGCCACATCTACACCCTAAATGATGGCTTTGCTAACTCTCTTGTCTTCATGTCCACTGCACAAGACAAGTGGATGATGCACTGCTGGGCATTGGGGTGGTTGCTGGAAGTGTGACCACTCTGGCTGATGCATTCTCACACTGCCATGGAGCTGAAACTTCACATACTCTCTCTCATACCTCTTTTTAATTCCAAAAGAAGATGCAAAGATCTCTTTATGTGACTTTGTTATAGAGTTATTAGGGGATTAAAATATATGTCGAGTTATCTTAAAACAAATAATTTTAGTGCTCACTCTGAGTGATCCCTGAAGAATTTTAGGGTTATATTAAGATAAATATTGTATTATAAGTTAAAGTATATAAAACAAACCACTTTTCCTTGCTCGACTGAGGGAATTATATCTAGTCGGAGAGCTCTGTAAGATAGGAGTGTCATGTGTTCTTGCCACAAGACAAAGACAGAAATGAAACAATGACCTAGGCTAGAAATTCACCTCTCTAGGGAGCTGCTGTAGCTCATTGATTCATGCTCTTGGGTATGAATCCCTGCAAATCATTAAATATAAATCAAGGTTTGGGGTGTCTGTTGGAATAAAAGCATCATATAGATATCTTAAAGTTACCTAGCCCTTTTGAAAAAAAAAAAAAGTGTTGAAAAGGATTCGCTGAATTGAAGAGTGAATGAATGCAAAATAAAGAGAGTGGAAATGAGGAATTAATAGTATGAAAAAGCACCAGGACTGTTTTAATTTCCAGAGATAAACTGTGTTGATGCAGCTTTACTATCCATCTCCCAGCAACCCAATGTAATTTTGTTAGTCCTAATATGTTTTACCACTAAATCTAGCCATTCTTGACATTGATTTCAGTGCAATTTGTGTAATAGGTCAAGTAAAGTGGTGCTTATTGACTGCTGATTGTATACGTTTTTCCACCTGAAGTGTTATTGTTAATTGACGCGCTCTTTCATTTTCCTGAGATAATTTTCACTCTATTTGAATAACTGCCTGAATTTCCCCTTTGTAAACTGCGTCTCTTTCATGGCAAATATCAAATATAGTTTTGAAAATCAGACAAATTGCAGACACTAATTCATTCCTTCAACAACAGAACATTAAAATAATCAGATTCAAGCTAGTTTGTCAAACATAATTTACCTTTAGTGAATATATGCTGTGTGCCCCTAACTAAATCACCCATTGCTAAATGTCTCATAATCTTGTCCTATACCATTATTTCTAATAATATTCTTGCAAAAGAATTCTGGATAACACTAATGGCCCGAAGTTGTCTGAATAATTCTTTTGGTCTTAACATATTGCAGAATGCTCTACCTCTATTCCTAGGTGATTACAGATCTTATATTGCCAGACACTTCATGTCAATACTTGGAGATTACAGAATGATAAGAAAGGCTATATGATCATGGCCTGTTGCTTTCCCTTATTAAGTTTTTTTTCTGGTATTTCAAAGGTTGCCTTCAGAATACTTTTTTTTTTTTGGAATTGCGAGCATGGTGACATGGATGGTACTTACCTTATTGGTGTCAGAAATGTATGCCTAGCTTCCTTCAGTTGCTGAGGGCAAATTGGCTGAAGTAACACATCAGAAAGAAACCCAAACATCCTTGTAAACAAGAGCATTCTGATTTCTGCATTGGTGAACTAGCAGATAATGCTAGAGTTTCCTCTTGGTCTTCTATTGAGAAGTCCGGTGTTGATCCCCGTGTGATCCCACTTGTTAGCATTAATTGATTCCAAATGTGTGTTTCTCCCTTTGTAAGGTTCTAAAGATGGATGTAAAAAGACACAACAAACACCCCAGGAAAAATTTCCCTTTTTGAAATGTCATCGCTGATGTGCATCTTCCTGCAGATCCACTGAAATACTGTCTGCTTTTTGCCAGTCTCCTTTCCTAGCACTCCTCATTGCACCCTATGATTCCTATGTCCTGGTTTGAGTTAGAACAGAACAATTCTGTTCAGCGATTTTACTTTTCAGCTCAGTTCCTTTAACTAACGGCACTTTCTGAAGTTAGCAGCCTGTTTTCGCAGGCAGTGGCTGCTGCTGGCAGTGATAACGCCTGATGTTTAGAGTTAGCACCAGGGACTGGTGTGCAGACCAAGGCCGCTGCTAGATCCTGTGCACCACATTGGGAGGAGTGCAGAAAGTAAAAGCCGCACCTGCGGGGAGGAGTGGACAGATGGGTGCTCTTAAACTGACCCGCGGGGTGTTCCATCCCACAGATGCCATATTCGGCTGCTGGGGGCCTTGCTGGGTTGCTCTCAGCTCAGGGGCTCTTGCTCTGGGTCCTTGCTCAGATTCTTTCTCATTCCTTCAACAGCTGGAATCCAAGGAGGACTCTGTCCGTTCTGTCTTTAATCCTGATTGGACTGTTCCTGAATCCAGGACCAGAATCCAGCTCCTGAACTCAGTTCCCATCTGCTGCTGGGCCCTGTCTGGGACTTTCCCGGTGCCTGCTCCACAACATCAGTGGTGATGGTGATGTACTTGCCATCAGGGGGGTCTGGTTTATACTGGTCTTGTATATATTTGTATCTATTCCATTTTCTTCTTATTATTTTCATTCAAGCTGTTCTAGTTTCCTTTTCTAATCGATAAGTCTCTCTCTCTTATTCCTTCTCTCTTCCCCTTTGGGAAGAGAGGGGGGTTAACAGAGAGTGTCTGTTAGGTTCTGGGGCTGCCCTGACCCTAAACCATGACAGTAGCCTATGATTCTTACGTTTCCACCATATACTGGGGTCCCAGCCATGCTCTTTTCTGAGTTACTTCTAAAAATAATCTGACACAGCCAGGCATCAAACCTCTTACTGTCTCTCTCTCATTCTGTGGCAGACACAGAAGGCAGTTATCCACTACAATTTAAAAAAAAAAGGTGTGAATTGAAATCTCAAGATTAGTCTAAAGGATTATTTTGCTATCATGAATGTATTGACTTCATTAAAGCTGCGTAACTTGTAAAACATGATTTTAGATCTATGAGCTTTGTCACTACTCTTGGCAAAGTCTGGAAATGCTTCCCAGAGTTCACTCCACAAGAGAACCACCTTCCTGGGTACTTGCATCTCATACACAGCCTTCAGAGGGCATGCAGCTGCCACAAGCCTAGTGTAAAACTCGTGGCGGGGAAGGGGTACCTGGCTCTCTAGGAGAGGTTCCTAAACCCAGAAGTAGCTTTTTACACCTCTTGGCCTTAAATGACTGTCAACACCGGTTCATTTCAGTGCGAAGTCCGGTTGCTGTAAAACAGTACTGAAAATAACCCCATCCTACTAGTAATTCTGTCCCCAGGCTTTTATTCTACTGCAAGGCATGTGTCAGGAATCATATAGACTTACACTACTCTAATAGTTCGCTACACTAAGGTCTTAGGCACACCAGATATATGCTCTGTGGGCATCCTACATGCTTCTGTGTCATTCCCTGTCTCCCTGCTCTGCTTTCCTTAGGCCAGCTGATTACATGAGTGTAACACGCAGCGTACACAGATACCTACCTCTGTGTGGACGTCTCTCAAGAAGCGAATTTGCACAGCTGCAACTGGAAAACCCTCAGGGGATCCAGGAGGGTTCTGAGGAAGTGTCAGATAGATAGAAAGAATCCAGCCTGATTTGCTGAACAACCATTGTTGGTAACAGTCAAGAAAAAAAAGTACTTTTTGTTTGCATATTCAGTACACTTGACCCCAAAGTCAGTGAATGATATAACATATTGACTCACTGTGATGTTTTCCAGAGAATTATTATTTACAGTATTAGTGAACTAGTGGCCTTTGTGGATCTGATTCAAACCTCACTTTTATAGAACAGAGAAAAACTCCCCCATTGTGAGATACAACAAAATCAAATTTGCATCCACTCCTTGCAGAAATCTCTATTATTTTACACAAGCTAATACATAAATGTTTGGAGGATATCTTTCTTTGGCACCATATTATACATGTAAATTATTTTTATTACTTTCTCCCTATGTGTATCTGAAAACAAAACTATACACTATGTAATATATGTATTTATATACAAGCTTTCTAGAGATGATATTCATTTCAGACATGAAATTCAAGCTAAGCAAAATGTCAAACTTTGTTTACTAATTTCATACTTATCTTTTCTTTTAATATCCTGTCTTGGTTCTCTAGTTATAACGTAGATGCACCTAAAGTTCGCTAGAAACATTTGCCATTAGCTTCTTCTAAAAAAAATTAAATTTGAGGATAATCCTACCTCCAGAGCTTATTCTGTTCCTGGCCATTGACTGTGACAGTGAAAGGCTCATCTGAAAGCAGTGGAGCATCCCATCTAAAAGCATAAAACATATTACATTTCATGAAAAAGCTAATTCAGATTGTTTAATTCTGGTAATATTGCCTCTGTCACCTTCAAAATCAAAATGTTCTTTCCTGTTATTATAAAGAAAACAACCAAAATGCTTAAAAACCCATTTGAATACACAGCTGCCTTATGTTGCATACTAATTTGATTAAAAATGCTTGTGCCTCACCAGCATTTTTTACATAAAACACATTCGTGAATTTAACAAAGAAATATAAATATATTTTAGCAATTTTTGATGATGGAGTACACGATAGCGTCCACAATACCGCTGGACTGAACAAAGATCTCAATGCAGTATTGGAAGATGCTAAACTAAATGTCTTGCTGCATTTGTTTGCTCAATGCTTTGGGCACTGTGCCAACCTCATTGCGAATAACTGCATTAGTCAAGTGTATCCGAATTATTACAACACAGCGTCCAGCCCAGTTATTGCTGTTGAAGCCTTTTCTCAATCTTCACATCACTAGAAACATCTATTTGAAGAGAGAGCTTTGCATAAATTCAGGACAATTTCAATTTTAGACAAAAAAAATCTTAACATCTTTGCTTGTTATTCCTAGAAAGACTAATTAAGAAGTAATTGCCCTACTTTTGTTTACCTATTACGAACACCTTGCCTAAAGTGGGGAGCTGCTGTGGCAATAGAATGAAGAAAAGAGGAGCCAGAACAGGATTCATTGTGTTTAGTTTTCAACTGATTCAAACCAATATTGTCAATAGTCGTCTCACCTTCTTCTGTCTTCACTCTGCCAGCTTAACTCCTTAATTCTTGATCTAGATGATGATGTTTCAGTACATGTTTGTGGATTTCTATTTACCATACCTTTATAAGAGAGATGGCAGACGGTACGTATTTTAATCTTTTCTCTCCTAGAGATCCTCCTCCTAGTGCAGAGATGCCCAATGTTCCTTGCCATAGCAACCCCCGTGCTAAAGTATGTCTGCAAGCTACAGGACACGAAGGTCCCCATGTTCCAACCTTTTCACTTCAGCATAGCTCACGTCAAGGTGGTTGGATGGGTTCCTAAACAACCCAGCAATATTTACCTTTGCAGCCCTTGCTGGCTCGCTTCTCACATTGGCTATTTGCATTACTCTGCAATTTCCAGCTCAGCATAGCCCTGGTCATGAGGCATAGCTCGCAGGAGAGATGATAGCTGCTTGATAGCTACATCTCGTTCAAGAGATGCAGTCTGATCATTTGTGTTGCATACAGCTGGGCTGGCAAGGCAAAAAAACCTCCCTCTTCCTTGGTTTGGAATTGGTGCTTTCCTTCTCTTGCAGTGGACAGCAGTACTTTTTTTTTCATTGTCTAGCCTCAGTGAAACAAGATTTCAAACTGCCGCTTTAGTGGTATGTCCTTAAGCTTTTCTTCTGGACACCAGGTCCATCAGTACTCTGTATTTTATCAGGCCCTTTGGTTGGGAGGGAAAATTCCAGCCTCTTGTAGCACTGTGTATGGCTGAGGTTGTTGTAGCTGGTAATTTTGTCTGATGCAGCGTATTGTCCAGGAAAGCATATATTATCATGCCATGAAAGTCCAAATTATCATCTGCTAATCTCAAAGCAAGGAGTTAAAATATTTTTAAAAATACTTGAAATTATATTGGAAAGGAAGAATCTCTAAATTTCCTGTGACAGAACATTTTTAAAGCCATTAACTTTGAAATTCTGACAGTTTTCTTTCCCATCATATTTTGACAGACAATATATCACAATGTTGTATTTAGAATATGTTATTATGTTAAATGTGATATGTGATATTCATGTTTCATATACGGTACTAACTGATAATTAATTAAAGAAAAGGTAGAGGCAATGAAACTTCCAGAAATGATCAAAATTTAACGAGAAAGCAGAAATGGCTTTTGGAGATAGTTTTCTGTAGAAAAAAATCCTGTAATACAATGAAATGTTGTAAAAGCTCCTTTGGTGAAAAAGTGAAATTTTAAACGTTCTTCCATCTATTTTTATTAACTGCCAAATAAACATTTTGCTGCTTTTAATAATAGATGAATGTTGATTTTATGGGGAATAATAAAAACAACAAAATATTGTAGAGCTTGAAGCCACTGCCTTCTGTATTAACTCCAGAGCAATGCTTTCAGAAGACATTTCCTCTTCGCCTCAGTAGGATCGCCAAAAAAAATCGCAAGTTTTAATGGCAGACTACCATGCGCACGTTTCCTCAAGAATAAAGTAGTCCTGATTTGTGACACACGAACAAGTTATTGTCCATCAGCGGCAGAATGGTAACTGTGTGCACGGTTCTGCAAATAGCAGCGCGTACGGGCGGTATGGTAAATTATCCTACTACGAGTGAGGGATATGTGATTTCCCAGTCAGGTGTGGATGCACCTGCAATTTGGATAGATGGAGAGAATTTATGCAGATATGCAAACCATTTAACTAGAGGTATAAATACCATGTCTTGTGATGCTATTGATAGGTCTATATAGGCTTTTAAGCTACACTGTGGTGTTTCTGTGCCTGCCTTAAATTATTTCGAATTGAGCACTCGTTGCAGAGAGAAAGAACGCACAGCGACTAAACGACAGAGCAGCTGATGCACGGTGACCTTTTCACATGGCAAAGCCCTCTGACAACTTGAGTTTTACATATGCTTTTGAATTTTTACATTAAATCATCAATCTGCCAATGTTGTTCCCAAGTCAAAAAATTACGCTGTTGAATGATCAGAGACTATTTATTTTATTTGGGCAAGAATGAACGTTTCTGGAAGTTTCTTAGAATTTTGTAAGACTTTGGAGAAAGAATTACCGCTGGAACTGGTTTACCATGAGGAATAGCTAACTGAGCTTCATGCTGCATCAGATTGTACTAGAGTGATGCCATTGCTACACGCATTTCTGAAAACAGTTGCTGATTCAGGAGGAGCAATAATAGTTTCCCTGAGCAATCTGAAGCTCTGTATGTATGCTTGTTTAACTCTTTAAACATAGTCTGCCTGCCTTCTGGCTGGTTTAGTAATACCAGGTTTTACGTACGATCAGAAATGTCAGAGTAACTACGGCAGCCATACCCTCTTAAGTTCTCTGAAGCACTTATAGTGCACATACGCCCCAATGCCAGTGTGTTTGTACACAGTTTACTCAAACGTCCTGGGAAGGCAGGCGGCACTGATAGCCTTTATATCAGAGAGCAGATCTGAGAGACGTACAGGTAGAAAATACAGATAACCAGCTTTCTTTCATGTTAACATTTTGGCATTCATCGAGAGGCTTGCCATTCCTTTCTACCATTTGGAGGATTCTATACCCACCAGATATTTCAAGTTGCATTTTTTTTCTTTTATAGGGGAGGAATTAAGGCTTAGGATAACTGGTTTCTCCCTACTGCCATGTGGAGCATCCTATAAAAGGGATTATTTTTTGGCTTCCTCAGTCAGTATTTCGTGAACGTATTTTCTTCCCAGAAAGTAGCTGTTGTGAAGAACAGAGACCACAAAGGAAGAGATAAGCCTATATATATGCCCTTACAAAATTGTTTCATCTGCTACACTTTTGACATATCTATACAGGAATACATAGGAACAGGAAGGGGAGTTAATTAGAGATACTGAATCAATGTACATAAGATAAAATACGTTCTCTTTTCCTTCCTTATCCAAGGTGATCAAAGTATAGCAAACGATTACGAGAATCTCTATGGTACGTGAAAGATCTTTAGCTACTCTGAACCTCTGTGTGAAACCCAGACTCCTGCAGCCATAATTTCCTTTCAGAATTAAATGAAGAGACAGTTCTAATTTAGAATTATAGCTAGAATGCAGTAATTTTCTGAAGTATTGCCCATGATCATTAAAAGTACTGTCAGCCACTGAATAGTGACTGACAATCAGCTCAGTGAAGTCCAGCTGCTGCTTTAAGTCTGGTATTGGAACATGCGATCTGGGACACTGGGGCAGCTACCCTGCAAGGATGTTTTATTAAATTAACAGTAGTGAATGGTGCATAAAATTGTCACTAAGATAAATTTATTATAGTATGATTTTATTCTCATATTATTCTGTATGGGGTGCTACCCCAACAGAGTTTCCAATTCAGTAGTATGCCTGAAGCCAGGGGTTTTGTCAGCAGTGTGTCAAAGGATGTCTGGCTCTCATTCATATATAATTTCCTCTTATTACATGAGATATTTCTATTTTTCTGCACTAACAGTTGTATATTTTCTAATGAAGGTTTAAATCAACTGGGAGCCAGGGTATAAATAGAGTTTCAGTAGTTTGTGCCAAATATGGATTGTTTGTCTTCCTGTTAGTTATGGATTGTGAGTGTATTCTTGCTGAAGGAAAATTTTTTGGGTTTAATTTTTCTTTCATGTACTTATTTGTAATTTCATATAAATTATAGGAACTTTTCAAGTGTTTAAAATTATTTATATCATTTAGGAAAAATGTCTGAGATTATTAAGAGAAACAGGAACCTACCCAGCCTGCCTAGGTCAGCTTTGTGCTTTATCGAACCTGTGATAGTAACTCCAACAGTATCTCAGTGTTCCGTATTTACTAGCTGGATCTAGATAAGAGCTGAATAACTACATAAATGCAAGATTCCATAGTGAAATTTTCCTCTTCAGATAATACTCCGTTCAAAGTTTGGAAAGTTCTGCAGAATGTACTTGTTTTATTTGTATCTGTTGTATCTTCTCTGTTCATTGCGTCTGACTACAAAGCTGTGTGTCCCTTGTGAGGTGGTTAGCAAGTGCTTCACTGCTTGCAGAACTGAGAACTTTTCAGGATTCACATACAGACTTCAGTTCTCCTTTTTCCATGTCTCTAGAAAAGCCCTTGGTGAGCTGGCTGGTTTTCCCAGCCTTCTGGGGAAAGACAACCAGTAGTACCTGTTGTATGTAATGATGGAGAGATAGACGTACGTCCTCCTCTCTACACCCAGGGCTTCAGGATTTTGTTCCCATAGTCATGTAAACTCTTGTGGTCGTGTTTATGTTGGTAAATACAGAGTTGGGCCTTGTTGTATTCCAGACTTTGTGCCTGAGCTTCATGGTGAGGGTTGCTTTCTGCTCAAACTACTGGCTGTATTGTAAGTACTGTAAGATTATGTCTGAAATAAGCAAGTGATTACAATTTTTGCTATAATGTACCCTATCGTTGTTATTTTACGTATTACCTCCTTTTGTTAGGTACTCATAAGAGAGCAACTCATTGCTTCTGTTCTTCTGGGCCTTTGATCCTTGCACTTCCTTATTATAAAAACTGTGATTAACTATTGCTTTTGTGTTAAAATTTATATTGTCAAAAAATAACCTATTTTTTTTCCTGGAAATTCTGATGGATCAACCTGTTGAATCAACAGTGAAATTCTGTTTGTACTTCAGAGATCTTTTTAAATTACGTCACCTTGGCTGGAAGAATAAAGAAGTTATGCTAATTACTACAAACCCCCCTCTTCTTCAGCATTTTCTAAATAAAAAAAAAAATTAACAGCATTGTTTTAGAACTTCCACGAAATACAGATCTTTATTACCCTTTAATCTATATGTTATTCTTGTAAACATGCCCGTTTATGGTACGTGTACCATAAACCTGTAAATAATATTGTTTAAGATGGGGGCCTTCTGAAAGCATGTTACCAGTATTGAAAGAGTCTGAGAATGAGCTCAGAAAGCAAATTATGTTTGTGAAAAGTATTCTAGATGAAAGAAGTATTTAAACAAGCTGAGTGTAGCTAATGAAGAAATCTTGCCTTGAAAAAAATGTCAGATTTTCAGAACTGAATTCTTCATAGGACTTTATTCAGAAGCTTCAACAGGAACGTGCTTTTAGGGCTTAGGACAGCATTTCTACTCATCTGGGGCTGCTTAAACCCAGCTTGTACTGGGGACTTCAGTATCTATCTCGACTAATCTAGATCAATTTTCTAAGTGTGTATGGTTAGATTTTTCCCATTCTGTTCAGCTGAAGCTATACTGGTGACTCTCTAGTGCATGAAAATATCCATGCTTGCTCTGAATTAAAGTGGAAGAGAGAACCCGATCTTTGATCTTCAGCCTTCAGATGAGTGTCATAGCCACCTGGTGGCTGACTCATATGCCATAAGTGAACTGCTCTGTTAATCTCACTCACTAGTATCTCATGTGTGAGAAGCTGAGAGATCTCAGTCTCACAATGCTATGAAACAGGAGAATGTTTGAAATTGGGAAGAGTCTTGTGCCACAAGAGTGTTCTTCACTGCATGTCCCTAATGGTAAGTGTTACTTAAGATCAAAGGCCACCTTCTTTAAATGTAGATATTGTCATACCTTCTTCTGTCTATATAGGTATATTTTTAGCAGAAATTAACATTTAAAAGGCTTTTCAACAGTTCTGAGTTCAAACATTAAAGTTTAAACACTGAAGAGGATTCATCGGTGCAACTATTTTGCTGAAGTGATAAATATAATTTCAAGGAATATATCCAAATGAAGGCTACCATACAATGTTGCTATCAATTTTTATATAATGAAAGAGATTAAATGAATCCTTGCTAATGCATTATTGGTATGTGAAGAACAAGAAGAAACAAATCACACACATTTTCCCACTTAATTATTGTGCTAGACTCTCATTGTCGTATCATTGACCTATTTGGTCATGCCCAAGTTAATCAGGCCTGAAGCTTTTCCCAGTGGGAAATAAGCTTCCCTTCCTGTCTTGCAGGAATATCAACTAAAACTCAGTCACATATGCCCATAGTCTGATCACTGCAGCCCACCGTAACCGTTGTCTCCAGCAGTGAAACTGCAGTCTGCGGCACGGCCGTGAGAGTCAGTGTCAGAAACCCATCACTTCCTGTGAGCTTTCCTTCAGCTCTGTGCAATCTCTTACTACATTAAACGATACCAACCTCTGTTTGTAAAAGTGTTCCCCTCCTTTTTTTTCTGGTTTTTTTTTTTTCTTTCTTTTTTCTTTGTTTTGTTTTGTTTCATTTTTGTTGTTTGCGGGGAACTGTTTTGTCACACTGAAATAGAGTTTATGTGCAGTGACAGCCTAATAAGCCAGCAACTTTAGTCGCTTATTAAAGTCAAGCATGTGTCTTTGTTTCATGTTGCTAATGATGTGGAACCGTTGAGGCCCGAGTATATTTCGTCTGGACGGTGTGGGAGCGAATGCTGAGAGCTCATTACTTGGCTCCCCATTGGAATCCTGCAGGCTTCTGCTCATTGAGGAGACTGTGGGGGCTTTGACAGAATTATTATACTGAATATTTTTAGACTCATTAACTATATCACCAAAGCAAAACATCTCTTCCTTAGATGCAAATGGCTGCAGCTACTGTGGCTTTGCTTTAGTTATTGCAGAAAAAAGGATGAAGCTTGAAAACAACTTAGGGAAAGGATTTTCATGCCCGAATGTTTGAATTTGTAACTTATATTGGGAATGTGTAAGCCTTTTTTTACCACGTTTAAGCCACTTATATCTAAGTGCCATTTAAAAATGCATATATTCAGTTTCGTGTGGTAAGCGGTGCTCAGTTTTTTAAATTTAGAAAGTGCCATTGAAGTACAGCAAAATAGGAGCTTTTGGAATTCTACTTTCTATTCCAGACTGAAAAGATTTAAATGTAAAAAACTCGTGTTAAAGTAATTATAGATGCTTGAGTTAAGCCTTCCAAGGTAGAGAAATTCAGAGTTAAGGCTAAAAATTCTGACTTTCCTTTAACCTAAGTGCTAGAACCTATGTACTGTGCAGTATGAAAAATCACACACTTCTCCAAGCCATACAATTCCTAACCACAACAGAGTGATTTAAAGATGAAGAGTGAGACAAAATTTTAAGCCTAAGTCTGAATTTCCTTGCCGTGATGGTTTTAAGCTGGTTCTTAATGTTACTTTATTGTAGCTTTTTGAGGTTTAATTGAGACTTAAGATGTACTTGAAGAAAAATATGAATACCTTAAAATTAATTCTTCAGAGCAAAGGACAGAAAATTGCATTTATGGCTCCATTTGTTGGAAAAGTGAAGTTGGCTGTGGACTGTACATTATTTCACCTTCTATAAAATTGTATTTTGATTTCTTGATGGAGACCTTCTCTATAGGTGTGTATGACCTTACCTTCTATAAATTATGAGCTTGAGTAATTGCCTAAATATATGCACATTTAAAAAAGCTAGAGACAAGTGTTTTTTCTTTAAAAAGTGTGCAAGTTTTCATTAGGATTTTATTCTCCAAAATCATCGTAGGTGAAAAAAACCACAACTATTTTGATTCCTAGGAAGAAAGACATAGCTTTAATTTGTGGTTCATTTCCTGCTGTAGTATGCTCTGACAATGGTGACACCGTCTTTATACATCAAGAAGTTCTTCTTTCTATGACTGCCAGGGACTCTGGAGGGAATACTTCATATCTGAAACACATTTCCCTTTGGGATTTTACCATCAAAATAACAGTTCTGATCAGTAGCGCATTAGAAAAATGTTTGGGGTTTGGTTTTTTTTCCCAAAGCTATGAGAAGGAATAGTTAAAAATCTGACAGATAAGAAAGTTATACTGAAGTTAAATTTTGTGCACATAGGAACCTCAAGAAGTAATTTTTTAATAGGGATAAGAGGAATTTTCAAGTCAAGCTCTTTGAGTAAGTGAAGCCCCAGAGTGGACAGGAAGCGTGGGTACAGTTTTCCTTTTGAGGTAGAATCGTAGAACATTTTCGGCCGGAAGAGACCTTCAAGATGATCGAGTCCAAACTTTTCCTAACACCACTAAACCATGTCCTCCAACGCAACATCCACCAGTCTCTTAAAAACCTCCAGGGATGGTGACTCATCCACCTCCCTGGGCAGGCTGTTCCAAAGCCTGACAACCCTTTCAGTAAAGAAATCTCACTGTTCCTATTCCTACCAGTTTGCGTCACAATGCTATTTAATTTGGATGTTGGGCAAAGATTTCAAACACCAGTGCCTCATGCTAAGTACCTAAACCTTTTTATTCAAGCATCTAGATAATAGTAGCCCCATATTGACAGGAGAAACAGTCTTACTGAAAGGCAGGATTTTAAATGGGGGGCCCAGTAAGGAAGCCAAATCTAAAACCAGTGGGTCTGGTCGATCACTAAGTAATATCCTCTTCCTTTAAGCTGCAGAAGACTTTTGAATATTCAAATGCAAATATTCTGTCAGGAAAATTCTCACCTGCAGAACCAGTTCACAGTTGTGATTTCAGATGTTTTGCAGTAAAAATAGCCTGAAGACAACACACCTGTCTAGATACATAGATAATCCACGGGAAATAAAACAGACTTGGGCTGTAGGCATGCAAATGCAGTTGTTTCGTTTCCTACATACACTATTATAATCAGATTAGTAGATGTAATAGTAGTATAAACAGATGTTCACTATCAATTATTGTATTTACAATCTTGTATTTACCCCAAATTAAAATCACTATACAATTCCACCATCTATTTAGCTATTTTAATGCCTGTGAAGCTGTCCCTATTCAGTTTTTGGGAGGAAAAGTATTGGAGTTTTGGTTTTGTTTTACCTGAAGAGATATGTCCTATGGAGAAAAACTACTGATAACAAACATGCATACTCTGGTGGGGAATCTGAATTAGGAGCTTTTAAGTCTTATTAAGATGCATTGTTGAACTATACAATAAATATTTATCAGATTATGTGATGTAATAAACTACTTTTTCTACATTCCTAGTGGCAATGTTTCAACCTGTTCTGTATGATATATCTTGTTATGTCCAATGACATGCAGCTCTTTAGTTACCAATCTTTTAGTTATCGTGTAGTTTCCAAAAACTGACTTTCCTCAACTATTGACCAAGCTCAAAGTTTTGTACTTATATGCATTTTCAGCATGTATTTAAAATTTCAGCATTTCTTTACTATCACGTAATAGCTGACTTTGCAGATAAATGTTATCTTCTGATGTCTAGCCTCTTCCATACCAGATAAGAGATTTGTATTTATACTGAAGTGGTTGCCTTAGATGAGGTAGTTATGGCACTAAAGATGTATTTTTCTTCTTGATTTTGATTTATGGTGGATTTATTTTATGTATATCTTTCGGGTAATATAAAAGACAAGTAACATTTTATTCTGTGTGACACATATGATTGACCTCAGAGGGGTCGGGGTTGAAGACTTTTGAATGAAATACTTAAAGATATGTTAAAGAAAAGCGATCTCAATCTGGGTTTATATGTTGGGGGGTTTTAAAATAAATTCAACTCATAAAGCTAAATTTATTGATTTACTCTTTACTGCCTTTCCAAACTCTGGAATAGTGTAAAGCATCCAAATAAGCATTTATTTTGCATTAGAGGAGTGAAAGAACAGTTGGTGTGCTAGTTAAACTAGTCTTTCATTTGAAAGAGACTTACTAATTTTGTTGTCTAGGATATGGTAACTGTGTCTGCACTGACAGGTAGGTGTACCTGCTGTGTGCCCTGCAGGCTGCTCTCCTGATCTTCCAAATCAAGAAGCTTGTGAAGCGCAAGGTTACCCTCCTTGTTGTGTGCACCCAAATTTTCTTCCAGAAGAAAGCAATGTGCATATGGCTTGTTCAGGTTTTTACTTTCTTTTTGATTTTGAAAAAAAGAGAAAACTGATGAAGATGAACTCTAACTATTGTTGCTTCTGCTGTTAGAAGCAGAACCTGAGTCCCAAAAAATAGAAGAGAAACATATACAGAAGTGGGGAGAAAAAGATGACCAAAATCAGAAAATTCACCTTCTAATATTTATACTTTCCATTTCTCAGCATTGTCATTGCAACAAAGACTGACAGCACTGATTTTTCAGGCATTTCTGATACATTAAGAAAAGCTAAATAAAAAAGAGACCAAGGAGAGCTCCTTGGGCTCAAGCCCAAATGGTGTTTCTTCTTGGTTTCCACAGCACCAAGGCTGACTGTGTCAGTACCGCTGGCTTGTCCACAACACACTGCACTGGGCTGTGGATTTCTGTCCTCTAGACCTCAGGAGGGACCTTGTGGCCTCAACTGGTGGTTAATACTATGAACTATTGTATTTCAACTTTCTTTATTTGAAATCAGGTGAATCCACCAAAGTAGGTTCTTTAAAATAGTATTAAAGTGCAACATGCCGTGAGATGTGACATCACAACACGTAAGGTGTCTGGGGATATAAAACTTTCTGGGAGCAGTCCCTGGAGTGAATCATATGCAGGCTGTGCCTGCAAGAGAGTAGAGGAGTTAGTCTGAAATAAACCCAGAGTGAACTAATGGTGCTGATGATCAGGTGTCTAGTGGTAGGGTTTGCTCCGTAGTCCTTCTTTAGTTTGCAGTGTTGACGCATGCTTGTAGTATGGATAAAACTCTCCCCAGTCTGCTATTAATTCACAATTTCAGGCTATTTAAGACATAGTTCTTACGGCCTTTTAGGGAATACAGGGAACGTGAGATTAAAACTTTCTAGAATTAGGTTGTGGGATGGAGACTGGCCATGGTGGGACACAAGGTGACAGGATAAGGATGAGCAAACAGTGATTTGGAAAAACAGAGTTGTCCAGGGAGACACTGGAGTGTTCCAGTAAGTCTGAATCAGGCTGTGGAGAAATGGAAGAACCTCTGTCTATTAAGGCCACTCTCCTTTCACAGATTGAGAAGAAATTAAAGATTCCTAAATCTCATCTGTCATTTGCTCAACAACATCTATGAAACTCTGGAGTAGCGTTTCACCCCTTTTTAACCCTGTCTCACATGAAATATTGTTATACTCTGTAGAAACAGTCTCCCCCAGAAATACTCTCTTCCACCGCACATGTTCATCTGTTCACAATGTGAGTCCACTCGTTGCTAGGAAAAAGATAGGAAAAAGACTCTGAGCCATATCGTAATACATAGGGTCTTTAACATTGCAAAAGCAACTGTAAGTCTGACACTTCCTAACTTCTGAACATTTCTCTTTCCTTTTTATTATCCTTTTAAGGTAATTGTGTGCGATTATAAAGGCATTAGCTAGATTCCTTTTTGCATCTTTCATCTATCTGGTAATCAGGAACATAATACTGCATCTATTTGTGTAATTGTGACTGTTGAGAATGTTGAAAATCAAGATAGGTGGAACCTGCCAACTAACTCATGGTTACCAAAATCACTGACTCAGGTCATTAATGGTTTAAGTACCTCCTCATTAAAATAGTTTAACCAAAGATATTTTTTTCTGTCCTGTTTATTACTGCTGTCAGTTCTTATCTAGGAAAACTGCTATTTGAAAGGGTTTATACAGACTGCATTTCAAAGAAGGATTAAAAAGCCCAAAGTTCTTGAGAAACACAGTGAAAATCAATCCGAAGCTTACATGCTAGTAATGACTTCCTTGTTTTCATACACGCTTGATATTTCATCAGTTCCAGAGAATTTTTCACTAGTTAGGAGGAGATGACTATACAGTCATAATCCTTGCTAAGAAGAAAATTGAACATAGACACCAATTTTAAGGTAGTGTCCATTAAATACACGCATTTTTGGAAGTGGTGTTCAATTTTTGTCTGACCTTTTTATTTTAATTCTTCCTATTTCTTACGTTTGCCTTGTAACTATAATACCTGTATCGTAAGGGCTGTAGTTGGCATATATAAAACCTTTTTGATCAAATAATAGGTAAGATGATTTTGTTTAAAAAACACACCTAAGTAAGCAATAGTATAAAATAAGTGAAAATCTACCAGCCACATTAATGAAACAAAGAGGTGATTATTTACCATCTTGTGTTCAATTCATTTCTCATTGATAGAGACTAAGTTCTCAGTGCAAGCCTGATCAGAGCTAGAAGGAGATGCCGAATTCCCCTTGCTAGGCTGTGGTCTGTGCCTCCAGCTCGGTTCCTCCTGACACACCGTCTGAGGGCTGGATAACCTGACTGTGCCTGTGTGGCCCCCTGTGACAGAGACTGTGGTTCCCGTGCTGTGGCAGGGACTCTGGTGGCTTACGCTTGACACCTGGATGTCCTGAGGTGTTCCCCAAAATCTGGGACACAGGTCCTGAGGCCTTGCGCTCTTGGGGCCAAGAATATCGGTGTTTTAAAAGTCTGCAATTCCAGGGCAGTCAGCCTTGTCAGTGTTAATGGGCTTCCTGTAGTGGTGCTGAGGGATGAGGCATGGATCTATCTGGGCTAGAGTTTGGCCTCCTAGGACCTCCAGTTTCCTTGCTGTAACGTAAAAATGACAAATCCTAGGGGCCATTGCAGTTACTGAGCAAATTTGCCTTTAATTGCTGTTAATTTCACTAGCGTTACTGCTTTGGGGTTTTCACTTTTCTCATAAATTGAAAATATGGTGGTTGTCTTTGACTGTCTTCACTGTTCACTCCACTGTTTGATTCTTCCCATTTTCATGAAAGCAGGGTGTGAAATACAAGGCTCAGCTGTGGTTTTTCCAGGCTGTGTCCATGCTGTGGAACAAGGGCACATCCAGCTCTAGTTTGTGGGTGCACATGCTGGCTCTTTTCCCATTCAGCAGCAGAACAAAACCCACATCCACATTACTGTATGAGGGCTCTGAATTTAATTATGCTGGAAACTGCTGCCCGCAGACAGGGAGGAAAACATATTGTGCTTTTGTGGGTCCTCCAGACGAGGAGACCAGGGGAGTGCCAAGTAGCACTCATAGTCTGCAGGTGAAAAATAAATCATCTTGAAATTTTTACTTCCAGGAAATAGGAATGCCTAAAAATCAGTTTATTTTTTTTCCTTATGAATGGGTGAAGTGGCTAGAACCTTCCTAATGTATCAGGAAACGAAGAGTTATTTAGCTTTGCGTTAAATTTTTCAAGTGAAGCAGGATATGATCGCGTGATTGAAGTTTTTATCAGAGACTATACCAGAAACCTTATCTTATTGCTATATGAAGTGCTGCTTTATCATTAAGAAATATGATAAATAATTTACAATAGCATTACAATTTAATTGATAGCTGCCAGTCTCTGGATGCTGTTGAGGAGGAAAAGTGAGGGAAATACTCTCTGCACATGGAAACAATAGAATTTAACTTGAGTGAAAGTTTAGAAGTAAAAGCATGGAGAATTGTTAAAGAATATTTTGAGCAATGAAATGACTAAATAAATACAAAGTAATGACATCTAGGAGTGTACAAATTAGTCTCTCCTTGGCTATAAAAACAGAGTTATTGAAACCTACACTGTTGTAGTTTTCTCAGTGCTGGTTACAGACGTAGTATATCGTTATTAGTCATCTTGTGTGCCATATCACTCAAAGGTCTTTGTGGTCCACATCCCTTTGAATGTGTCCTTTTATCTGTGGCAGTTCTGTTGCAGAAAAACAATTTCAGTTTGTTCACATACACAGTTTTGCTTTATTCCATTGATTCTTGGAATACTCTGCCCTATTCAAAGACCATGCACGTACTAGAAGAGACACAGTCTACAACTTGAAATTCAGACTGTAAACGGAATAGCAGACTATCTGCTCATTGGCTGAGCTCTCTAAATTTGAAAGGGAGAAAGATATTGTGAAGTATAGAAGAGCTGATGGAACAACAAAAGCTAAGAAACCTTTTCTTTCTTTTCTCATAGACTTTAGGGAGTTGCTACAAATACTGTATTTGCGAGTTTTTTCCAACAGTATTCTTGCTATGTTTTTGTTTTCTTATAAAATATTGAGGTGGGAATATTGCGGATAGAAATAGAACTGCACTGCCTTTGTGGAGAATTCTCATTCCTGCCTTCTCAGATACATGCTTTCCTATTTCCTATTGTTCTTGTTCTTAATATTCTTCTTCAGCTTTCTTCATCTCGAGATGTGGAAGAAGGATATACAATAAATCAGTGCTTTTGGAATATCATTCAAATTCGTCTTTTACATTAGGTCCTAACCTACATCACATTATGTGAGTCTATGTGGTACCTGTGGTATTTCTTGTAATTCGAGGCTTTTGTATGAATGACTTACAGTGCTTACTCAGTGAGTTAATTACTGACAGTGTGTGACTTCATTTAGCCTTTTCCATCTGCTACTCATTGCGCTTCCTACAGAAATGTGGCTGAATCCCTAAGCCATTCTGAGGGCAAAGGATTCTGGCAAGGCCTGCAACATTTTATTCCAATTATCTTAATGGCTAGTTAATATAATACGTATTATGACAGACTGAAGATAACTACCTAAGTAATTGTAAACTCCATTCTGTGAACACCATTTTAATTTCTGCCTTGCCTATAAGAGGCATTTTTGTAATACAATGTCCATCCTGACTGAAGATAGGCAGATAATGGTGGTGGGAAAATACAATCAAATCCAAACAAGGACTGCCTGTTTGAGGGCTGTGTTCTTAGATCAAAGAACTAATGAATTCTTTAGAGGTCTCAGCGGGAATGCTACCAAGTATCATACAGGAAAAATGACTGTACTGAGAAGCTGCTGTGTAGTTGTGGTGGGTAGGGAATCTGAGTCTTTGGAAACATCAAAAGATACTTATGCTTAGTAAGTAAGAAAGGGCATTTTGTCATTCTGTTGATCTCAGGGTCAAGCAAGAAGGAAAACAGCTGTCAAGCCTAAAGTTGTAAATTAGACCTAGAGTCAGTGTCAGAAAAGGTGTCACTAGGTTGAAGAATTTTCATAAGATTTCTGTAATCTAATCTATGGTGCTCAATAAGAAGAGAAGGGTGTTTGGTTAGACTAAGGATGTCAAATTCAAGTCAGCTGAAGATTTAAAGACTTCTGTTTATGAGTCTCAAGATATCCCTTTTTCCCTTCACAGTGTAGCTCCTAACCTGATCTACTGCAGTACCTTGTAGCCTCATACATTTTTGCCTGTCCTCTACTTGTTGAAATTGGAGCCCCTCAAACCTTCATATTCCCTTCCTAATCCCATCCTGTCCATGAATTCTTATTATTTATTAATTCAGTTCTTATTGTTTATGAAAAGCATGTGTCTATCTGGCTGTTTCCAAGACAGTTTCAACAGGAAGCTCAGGATACTGTTGGCCATGAAGGCGACATCTAGCCTGCAAAATAAAAGAAGGTTAGGGACCTAGCTTGACCTGCTCTGTAGTCCTCTGTACTGTATATTTATGGTATATGTGTCCCATTTTGGATTGTGCTGGCTAGCACTTTCCAAGAAGAGGCTTACCATGGGTGAAGAAATAACATGCACCCCGAACTGCTTCAAGCAGGGAATGTGGACGGGACAGCTCCAGCTTTGGTTGCCGCTACACAACACAGTATTCCACCACTATCCCAAGAGGCTTTGTCATACCCAAGGGCATGCAATGCCTGCTCTCTGTTTCATTTTCACAAGCTGAAACATAGCCTTGACATTAATTCAGTCATTCAGGCATTAACCCCTCCTCCCCCTAAAATACTATTTGTGTCTAGGGCAGTGAGGTGATCACACAAGACTGAGAAGTAGCAGTGGACTGCATAGCGTGGACAAAGCCAGCCTGTGCCATTTAGCCTTACGGCCATAGAATAGTTCCTAGCTCTGTTTATTTAACAATATGAAAGTAACCCCAGGGGTTGAGAAACAATGTGCATCTCTAAGATGCAGTCAGCCATCAGCACAGAGGTAACATCTGGCAAGAAGTTATGCACATCTTAATTGGCCAGCTGTTCTTCTGATTGATTCATTGCCTTCCAGGAAGCACACTTACCTCCCCATGCTCAAGTTGGCCCTGCAGAATATCCAGCCCCTGGGCTTCTTTTGCTGTCTGAGTGGTGTATTGTGCAAACCCATGTGGGAGATTCCTGTGCAAAGCCTGGCCGTGTCATTCCTGAAAGGGTTAATGAAAGTCATGTTCCTGTCATGGCTGAAGGGATACTGGTGGGGATTCAGCCAAGCATCCAGGAGCGTGTGCAACTGCAGAGGTGCCCGTTGTATGACCTGGGCTATTGCAATGCATGGTCACGCTGCACAAAGCCGAGGAGTAGGCTGGTGACTAGCAGCTCTGGTGAGATCACTGCCAGGTGCCAAAGAGCTAGAAACACAAAGGAAATGGCAGCACTGTCTGCTCACCGCAGGCTGGTTTCTGGCCGGAGAGCAAGATGGGCTTGATTTATGATCCTTGAATTCTCATAAAGTTATAGGGGATAACTGATAAATGTATGTGTCATCCAGAAAAAAAATAAAATGTCTTCTTTTGAATTTCATTTTACTGTTCTGCAATAATCAAGAGATGAATATGAATCAGAAGCAACAGCTTAATATAAATGTTTATCATCATAGTGTTTGATGTTCCTTAGTCAAGACAGGCAGGGTGCTGTCTGTATTCTGCTAAATCTACAACTGAAGTACATTTTGGTAATTAATCTTAGCATACTTCAAAGGTACCACAGAAGACATGAATTCACCCTTCACAAAGATGAAGTTTATCTTAGACCTCACTATTAAATTGCTTGTAACATATTCATATTAATGTTAGTTCATTAGTTGGTTTTTTTTGAGGTTACAAGTTCATGAAAAAAAAATTCAACAACACTAAATGCCAGAAGAGTACGGTTTACTTTTTAAAAAATATGTTATCATACTCCAGACATCCTTTAGGAGGGGACAGAGGATGAGGTATGGTATTTTATTGTGCAATTTCTTCTCTTCAGGGTAAGCAGTAGAATCTGTAAAAGGAATTATTAGAGATTGTGGCTGCTTTAATAGGAGAAATTAATGGCAAGGTCAAGAATTTCTTTGGAGCAATCATGTTTACTTGCAGGGTTTTGACACTTCGGTCTGTGCTGTCTGACACATTCCTCAGCCTTTTCAAATACCAAACATAAGTTGGGAAAAGTTGTAGGCTTCTGCAGATAAGAGCTTGGGAGGTGAAAAAAAAATTAAAACATCTAAACCTTAGGTTTGGGGTAAGTGCAACTATCTGCACCTTTTCAGGATGTTTCTGTTCATTGCTTCAGGCTCCTGGGGATGAAAAAGCTATATTTGATTATTAGTGTTACTAAATGATATAGAGAGATCCATCTGGATGAGTACAGATATATTTCCCTTGTATAGCAGTAGAAATTGGCAAGTATAAAGATATTTGAGGAAACAATAACATGGCACGTAGTCTATATGTGCTCAGTCAAACTCAGGGCTGCATTTTCAGGAACCTAATATCGAAAGCACACTTCGTTTTCAGCTTGCTATTACAGTAAGTAGCCACAATAAGCAGAAAGATACCCTGATCTTATTCTATTGTCTCTTTTTCTTATTTTTCTCCTGACAACAGTTGAAAATCATAATACATGTCTTTCATTTTTTTTCTACCTCCATTAACTGTTTTGTCTGCATTTACTAGTAATTTCAGTAGAAGATTGTACTCTGATTTTTCAGACTTTTCTTCATTTGTCTTTCACTGGATCTTGAAATACAATTTTCCTTTTTTAAAATTTAATGTTGCTAATCTGCTTACCAAAGCATTAACAAACTGGAATAAGGTCAAAAAACAAGTGCATCTTTTCATGTATACTTGCACATCAGCTGAGATTTGTTTTTTCATGAGGCTTTTACTCATTTTTAAAGTATATCCAGTCTGTTGACAAAAGAGCTTTATTTAAATGAGATATGTAATCTTTACCAACAGTCTGTGGAGCAGATTTGACAATAAAGAAATATCTCATTACCTAGGAGCTTTGTATATTGTACAGGTGTAACTTGGTAGTTGAATAGTATAAAAAGATAAATATTAACTGGATTTTGCTAATAAATCTGCCATTCTTACAGCACCAAAATCTGCAGAGTTGTTGTAATTGCCGTTGTTTGAGTTGTAACAATGAATGGAACTGATAAGGCTTATGTCATTTACATAGAATTTAGCATTCACAGTGCACTGTTGAATTAATATGACACACACATTGGATGCTCTGATATAAGATTAGCTTCATTGGAAAATAGAGAAAGTGTAGATTTAGAAGTGACATATTAGTCTCTGTTCAACATGCAACGGTAATTTGCTTAGGTCTGAAAATCATAGTAGGTTACTCCTGATAGCAGTGACTAGTAGTTTTCTTCTGCTAATTTCCTTTTGGTTTGCTATGTTTTGTAATAAACTGATGTCTCAAGAGTGTCTACTGCAGAATTACAAACTAACGCTATGTTGAATCCAGAAGGTCAGGTAGCAGTTGTATCAGTGTCAGTCAAGAGTGGCATTGAAAGAGTTACATTCACTGAATGTAAAACATCGTGTTTTAGTAAAATTCAGTGAAATAATGTTACTTTCCAGTACTGTCAACACCATAGAATAACTACGGTTTTAGCTGCCTAATATAGCAATTAGATGCCTAAAGCTTTTAGCAAATCTGGCCCTGGGTAGAGTAACATCAGAAATGCACCCTTCTTCAGGGCGTTTGATGATTTCAGATCTCCCCACTGTCTTCATCTGTCATTGCTAATCAGCTCTAGAAATGAAAGATTTAAATTGGATGCCCCCTTAAAATAGAGCGAGCACAAAATTCTCAGTTATCTCTGGAAAACGGAGTTTAAATAGTGTAATTGACATACCAAGAGTACAGGGTGGCAGAAATAGGAATCTAATACAGTTCTTCAGGGTTACATTCAGAAGCCTTGGTATTAGAGCGTACTTTGTCTCCCATTATTCTCTGCCGTCTTCGAAGTGTGGACCTGGGTCATGCTCAGTATATGATTACAGGTGTACATAAGCTTTCCAAGTGTTTTTGAGAACTGATAATGCATTATTTTATACTATGACTATCCCTAGCTCATAGCTGCTCATTTGATCTGAATCCAGCCTATTGTTTACTAAGATTTCTGCCCAACTTCATCTTACATCCCGTATGATATTACATTGCAAGTGCATTTCTCTTGCAGGAGGGAGGGGAGAGAGCTTTTCTCTCCGAGTAGTTCTATGAGTTTTGTTTAAATGGTGGGATCTAGTGCTCCATTTCTGTGTGATAAGTTCATTGCTGTCTGCTGTGATGTTTTTTAGCTTCTGGATCGCTGTGTGTATTGCTGATGTCTCAATTGGTTATTGTTAATGTTGAATGGTTTAGGTTCAAATATTTCATCAAAATATGGTATTGATGGTGGGCTGATTCTAATGAGACTTCTTGGAAATGCTCTGCCCATCTGTTTCTCTCATCTGCCTCAGCTATATATATTTTTTCGCTCTTGCTCCTGCTAAGTCCATTTCTTCATTTTAATATCCACAAATGGTTTTAATCACTTGGTAAGTAGCTCTATCTACCTACTGTAGCTGTAATATCATATTCGGCTGCTAGTTCTTTTAAACATCTCAATTTATATTTCCTTGGAGTGTTTTCAATCTGGGATCACCCTTTCTTCAGATTAGCTGTGTCTCTAAATCTCTGTAATCAGAGAAATTTTCATTCCCTGAGCTGCGTGGCTGAGTTTGCTTCCTGCTTTTCAGTCTGTTTCTGAAGGAAACTTCAGGAAAGGAAAAGGAAATTTCAATTGGTATTCAAAAGAAAACTCACAAAATCATGTTTTATTCTGGTAAAATATTATTACATTGGCAACTAGTACTCCATTTCTCAGGTCTAGGTTTGGATCTCCGTGTTTGATGTTACTGTATCCTGGCATACCTATGTAAAACCTAGATTAGACTATGAAAGTTAGAATTACACCAGTTTTCATTAAAATTTGGATTTCTGAATCACAAATTGGCATTTTTAACACATACTTCAAAGTTTGATCCAAATGTGCCTTCCAATTTCCCCAAAGACTTTTTTTTTTCTCTGGGCTTGCTAAGCACCAATGGGTGGATTTTTACCCTGATGCACAGATAGGCGTATGATTGTTAGTGATGAATCTCATCCTGGATCAAAATACAGATACTATAGAGAAAATCCAGCTTCAGTGCCTCATTTCTCATCTAATGTATGACAAATTGCTTTGTGGAGATTGTTTATGAGCAGAGTAAAGTTATATAGATATATGCATTCCGGCTCAACAAGGCTGGTTCATGAACAATCTGATCAAATGTAGAACCAGCGAGAGGCTCAAGAACGCTTACAGAAGACAGTATTTTTAAAAATTTTGGTTGATAACAATTGAAAAATTTTCTAGTGACTATCTTCGGTCAGTAGTTTTCCAAAGACTTAGAATTTTCACTAGATTATTTTTATGAAAAAGTCCTATCACATACAAAAAAGGTGTCCCCTTTGAAATGTGATTCCCCTTTGAATACTGCATCTAATAAAGGAAATACCAGTGTGATTTTGTAACAGCAGCAGAATAATGTATTTTTCACAGAATACCTCACAAAAAACAAGCATACTGCTTGGGCTATCCAAACAAATTCAGCCCAAGGCAAACACCTGCCATGCACATTTTTAGATCAAATGTTTAAAGTTTGGCAAAATGTAAAAAGCATCTTCTTTTGCAAAAAGCTGCATACTAGTTCTGCCTATAATAATATCTACTATCTTGGATGTGACCCAGAACCTTGTTGTTTAACTGGATCAGACACCTTAAATGTATATATTCTAAAGGCAGAATACACTTGTATTATGAATAATTATAATTTTGGAAATGAAATCTTATTCATGGAGGGTCTGATTCTCTCTGAGAATCAAGAGAGAATATTCTGTTTGGTTGAATCTCATTAATCAAAAACAGCAGAGAGGAGAATTAGTTTTGTCATCATAACCCAATATAACGCTAGCATGTAGTTACTGGCCAGAACTGGTAATTGAAGCAGGCCAAGTAGTATGTTGTTGACCGAGTGTGCTGTTCACTTTGTATTATTAATGGAGGCACATGCCATTTGATGTTTAATTAAGTAAACACCCCTAGTTTTGGGTCCATTTTCAAACATGTCTGTAATTTTCTTGGTCTAGCCCTATGCAGCTGGACTGTGTAATAAAGGATAAGCAGGTGAAAATGTTGGGTTCCTGTGAACTGCCAGACAACAAAATTAAAAAGCTTTCTGGTTTAAAGATACAGTTCATTCTCTCTATGTGGGATTGTCTTCCAATTTATCTCTTTTTTTACTGTATACAAAATCCAGATATTGTAATAGCATTGCTAAATGAGGACCTAGAAACAATACCGCTGGAATAATGATTTGGACTTGAGTAGGCCTCAGCTTCAAATAGTAGCATATGGTTTTTATACCAGTTTGATCCCTCAAAAGAAATTAGAGATTAAAATATTAGCTTAATTTCAATTGTATTACTGCAAATCAGGCACAAATTTAATGAAATATCTTGATTTATTATAATAAAAAGCTGAAAGATGAGAACAGAATAAGGTACTCCAAATCATAAGCTTCCTCTCTAATAAGAACGGCAGCTAGCTCACACCTCCTTTTCCCAAATTTATGCTGATATTATTGAAGATATTTGTAACATATATAAACAAGGAATTGAATAAATATAGAGCCATATGCTCTCGTCTGCTGGGAAGCACAGAGGGGATCCACAACACAAGTAAAGGAGAATAACAGCGAAGCCCCAAGGTAGCAGGGTGGTGAGGACAACTCCTTGACAGTGTCATTCATTCTCCCCAGCAGCTCACAAAGGTGCCTCTCCAGCAAAGCCATCGGCTCATCATCACCTCGTTTGTAGGTTGAGGACTGCGTGAAGTCACTTGCTGCAAAAATTGTCCCCTCCCAGCAAAAAACCCCACACCTCTTTGAAAGCTGCTGCTCCTCCTTGTAGAATGAATTTTGTTTTGATGCTGCAGAAACCCCTGCAGTCCCTTCAATAGAAGGTTATTTTGTGAGGACTAACAGCAGACCTGTATCAGCTGCAGCCATAGCAGGTGCAAGAATGACAGAAGAAAGGAGCCTGGTTCTTCCTTTCCTCTTGCATCCCTAAGATCTGGAGTTACCTTGTGGGTTTTTTTTCTTTCTTTTTCCTTCAGTCCTGTTCCCACAGTGAAGTAAGTGGCAGAAACAAAGTGAATCTCATATTTGGCTACTCTATTCCTACATCTTGACCACTAGAGATGCTGTTACCTTCTATTTCAGCATTTGGCTTGATGTTTTGAGAATACTTAAGAAACAGCATATGGAAAAAAGCAATGAAAAATGAAGTTAGCAGTAATGTGTATGCAACTCATGCATGCCATGCTTCCTTAAGCCTCTACATGTAATCAAAATTTAAAAGATAAGGAAAAGCAAATAACTCTATGTCCATTATGTGACCAAGAAGAGGATCTGAGGAAAAGTATTGGTGTCTGTAGGGGCAGAGAGATCATAGCAAAACCTATGAAATCTACAGGCTGCTCTGGGGCTAGAAGTGCTCTTTAGCTAGGTTACTCAGGATTTTTTGGTTCTAAATTGTTCCCTCAGCTAAAGGTCTGCAGTTGACTTGAGATTGCATGGCCCCTCCTAGGTTAGTGGGTCCATCAGTATATTCTAAGCTTGCAGATAACATTATTTGATCAAGCTGTTGATTTCTCATAGACACGTATTTCTGATTATGTGCATAAATGTTATTTATGTTGCAATTAATATTGTAAAATTAACAAATATTGGGTTTAGGCTCCATTATGCCAGGCATAATAAAATGTAGTTGAAATATGAGATGTATTACATGCAGGGATACTTAAATAGTAACAACAGCCATGAGGGACCTGTAAATTGTGAGTGTTTATTCAGTTCCTTAAAATGAGAAACATTAGTGAAGGTCGTATTGGACACCAGCCATTACAAACTGACAGCTTCTCAATACATATTATAGTTATTTTCAAATAGCCACACCTCAAAAGTTTTGAATGTCTTTGACGTGCTCCTCCTCTATGACTTGTACCTGCTCTGTGATGCTCTATGACGTGACTCCTCTATGACTCCCCTGCGATGTGCACCTCCTCTGTGATGTGTGCCTCCTCTATGAGGCATCTTGCAATTATTTCACTAAAATAAGAATTTTGGTAACCCAATAAGAGTTTTTTACTTACTATGTTTTTCAGGGGCTGAAGCAAAACATTTTATGAAAACATCATAAATTGTTTGGGTTGCTTCTCTCTCACCTGCATTCTTTTTCAGACTCCAGAATGGTACCATGCTACTTGAGATTTGAAAAGAGTGGAATGAACAGCAGACCCACAGAAAGAGGCAGATTTCAGGGAAAAAAAAAATAAAAAATTCTTAAAATAGGAGAGAAAGAGCAGTGGTACTTAGAAAAGGTTCTTCAAATTGGACAACATATCCATATTTGGATTTGGCTGTGATTCAGATTGATATTTTTATATTTTCCTATTAAGTTCATCTACGTTCCTTCATGTTATTTTTAATGTACACTTGCAGGACTCAAAAAAAATTATGTACAGAGATCTGTTTTAATATTTTACAGCCTCATTTACAAAGATGCAAAGTACTCACAGCTTTCATAGAATCTAATGGGACTTGTGGAAACTCAGTATATCTGAAAATCAGGCCATTAATTTTGAAAATGTGCATTAATTACTCTCTAGGCTGTAATAGCTCACTTGGTATTAGTATAATCTACATTCTTTTGAAAAAGTGTATTTTTCACCTGACACACTGCGCTTGCTCCTAAAGAGCAGTCATATCTTATCATGTAAAAGCTTCTTTATAACTGATCCAATTATTGACCTGTGGCATTGACCTTAATGAAATGTAATATTTCCAAAGGAATGGTACAATCCATTGCGTTAATCCGGTTGACAGGCATACTCTTGAAGGCCTCATGCTAACAAAAGCTATGGAATTTATTGAAATAATTAACTTCATGAAACACAAACCTGTATATTTCCACTAAGCGATAATTTAAGTGGTTTAAATTTCCTTTTTCTAAATTGTGACTAGTCTAGAGTATGCAGCAATGTTCATAGAATTTACCAAAACCCGCAGCCATTTTCAAAAACATTCTGTGTTGATAGATTTTCAGACCTCGTTGAAACATTTTTCTTCTAGACTGAGACCTGCCACACCATGTATATGACTTACAAATACCTGAAAAAAGTGATACCAGTCTTAGCTGTAGCTTGTAACAATAATTATTGTTGGCAAATAGCAAAAGCCTGTCAGGTAAGCACTCCCACTTCGCATAATTTCAGTTAGGATTCTTTGCACTGAATGCGTTTCCCAGGATAAGTGTTATCTTTTCTATAGGTCTATATAAAATCCTGGTTTTTTAAGTAGTGTCACTCTCAGCCGCTGCATTCAGTGCAATTTAGTGCTGTTAGATGCTTTCGTGTCATGTGGTTATAGCTGGGTAGATTAATAGGAACTTCTATCTGGAAATTTCTTTCCTGTTATTGTTCTCCCTCAGCAGTTGATGGCTAAGTTAATTCTCTTTAGTTTTGTCATGCACTAAAGCACACATTGCCAAGCTATGATAAGCTTTACACAGGGAAAAAAAAAATTAAAAAATAAAAAAAAAGCTCTTGTGTCCATCAAAGTCTTAAACTTGCATTTTAAACTTTGGCCTGACCTGATGTGCCATTCAAAAAGCTTCAAAAGATTATTTTTTTAAGAAAGGTTCAATATGTCCCGAGGCTATCGGTTTTGAGTTAAACTGGGTGAAGTAGAAATATTTTACTCATCAGCTTTGCAGTCACAGAGTTTGCCTCAGCTAGAACAAAACTGCTGAGGCATTTAGAGAAAATTAACCCCCCATCCTGGCAGCCAGATGTGACTGGTTTCTGATGAATGCACATGAGTGGGCTGAGAAACCAAGAGACTGTGAAATTCCTGTCAGGCCCGTACAGCGCAGAATGGGCTATTGACTGCTTTCTATATTTCCCTCCATCATTCTTCTTGAACGCTGCCATTAATTTCCTCTCCTACCCTGACTTGGGAATTTAATATTTTTTCTTCCCTTTTTTTTTCCTTTTTTTATTTTTTTCCCCCTCCTTCCTCCCTCCTCCCACCTCCCTTCTTTCCTCTCCCCCCTGCCCTGGACCCTCCGTTCCCTTTGCCGTTCCCGTGGCCGTGGCAGGTGCGGGTGCTGCAGAGGCGGCTGCGCGGGGCGCTGGCGGGGCGGCGGAGCTGGGGTGGCCTCTCCACCCAGGCTGGGCTGGCGAGGATCCAGGCAGCCTCTCAGGAGAATGCTCAGAAAATATTAGCTGTGCAGGTAGGTGATTGCAGGGTAGTCGGAAAGATCATTCTGATCTAGATTGAAAAGCAAATGATGGGTAGTGTGATGAAGCATTAAAACCATATCCCATCAGAGTTTTATAAATTTTTAACCTCTTTAATAAACTGGAATTGCATGAAGGATGAATTCAGTAAGTTAGCACATATACCATGTGTAGTTCAGAAAAAAAAAAGGGGGGAGATTAGATTTATTTCTCACAAACCTTTAGAAAGATTATTATAAATACATTGGATACAAATATTTGAAATATAGAGTGGCATTAGCGTTGCTGCTCAGTTGTTTTAGAAGATGTTATTTTGTCCTGTTTTGTGCAAATATTATTTCCATGGTAAACAACATTGTCGCTTTCACTGTATTCGTATTTAATTTCTTTAGTGGGAGACTATTTTTTAGAAGTACTACACCTTCCTAACTCAGTTATACGATGACTTTCCCTTATTGGTAAAAAAGCAACATTGGGAGTTTATGAGATTTAAAAATGGTTCCCAACAAGGCAGCGTTTTTCATTTTATGGCTTGTTCCCGGGTTATACATATTTACTAGGGAAAAGAACTACTACACAGTACAGTTTGAATGTTCTTGTTCTTTTTGTCTTGTGCTGTGATATCTTACCAATATTTCTATAAAGCCACTCCTTTCATCTCTTCCCATAGCTAATGGCCATAACCAGATGGACTTTGTGAAGGGTTTTTAAAAGACTTAGGTGAAAAATTTCTTTGGACTTACTCCTTGCAAAAGAAGTTATGTTGCTGATGCTGCCCTAGTGCAGCATATTATTACAAATCTTGTTTTCTAATTTTTACTAGTCCGACTTTGTTGTATGATTGCAGAAGCAATTTTATGATATTTTAATATTATGTAATTACACTTCACAGTTAATATACAATGCATTAAAGTAAAATCTCTCTTGAATAAGTTCTAGAATTCTGTTAAACTGCATCAGCATCATGATCTCACTGAGAGGATTTTTATTTTAAAATTTCAAATTTCCATATATGTTTTACCTCTGCAAAAGGTTTAGAAAATTCTAGTCATATTGAAACCAGAAAGTCAGGAAAAAAAAATTAAGATAAAAAAAATGAGCAGATTTTAGACCTTATTAATGATTTGTAATACGCTCAATCTTCCAGAGTGTTGTATGTGCTAGATACTGCACTGACCTGTGCCAGTGAAAACAGGAAAGTCGGGAACTACACTTTTTTTCATGCAAATTTATTTCTCCGTTAGCATTTGAAAAACTGGAAAAGCTCCTTTTTTATTTTTGCCGGGGGATAACTGGGATGATTTCTGTTCTCTCCTGTATTCAACTACCCCAATAGTGAGTGAAGAACAGAGGTGATCGATGTGCAGCCTAAAGCTCATGAATAATAATGGCAGTGACATAGAAGCCACAGGTGGCGGCTGGTTTCCTCAGACATGAATCTTTACATTAATCTAATGTTACACAGTATTTTATTAGCTGTACTGTGAACCTCATATACAAGTGAACTCTTACGTCAGTAACTAGTCCATGCTAGAGTGAATGAGTTTTGCAGAAGTCTTTCATGTTAGCATAAATTTTTCCATGCGTGCTGTTCATGCTGAGAAACTGTGTCTGTAAATCTTGTCACCCAGAATAAATCAGCTAACTAAAAATGGGCCTAAACTAAGCTTTCAGATGTAAATCTCGGCAATGTTTGGGAGTGTTCAAGTAGCTCAGACCTAGCAAAGACATTTTGTTCAGAGTCTGGAAACCATTCTGTTCCCTGTCCACTTTCACTATCCATGACATCCTTTTCTGATATTCTGATCCTTTTCTCATATTCTAATGTTCTTGCTATGATTTTATACAATTTGACTGTTGGCCAAACAGTGAATGTGAAAAATTTATAAAATTAAAATGGGAATTAGTTCAGCTTCGAGCAATTTCCAGGGTGTATAGAAGAGTATTTCCTTTCAGCACCATCATTTTTTTTTGTATTTTAGAGACCTTGGCAGTGATTTATCTATATATGGACCAGTGTTTTTGTTTTATCTGCATTATTGTCAGAACAATCTATCCTTCTGTCAATTAAGTTCTTATATTGATGACATTCAGCATTGCAGCACACACTTCCGAAATAAAATCTGACAGCTGTTCCTCTCCCTTGAATTTCTCTCAGCAAGAAATACCCCCAGTTTATTTTTCCTAATGTCTGGCTCTCATTAAAGGGTGAGGCTGAGAACCCGCTGCGCTGAGCTGTGTGCGAACGTACGGCAGAACGGTGATTCACGCTCACGAGAGCTTGATCTCAGCAGCTACCTTGACTAGAGCAAACAGGAGCAGGTGAATCACAGAGCAGGAGTGAATGAGAAGAGGCAGTAGATACAGTACATTGGCTGCCTAAGTGTTTTCTAATATTTTACAGAAGCCATGACCTGGTGAGATCCAAAGAGAGAGTTAAAAGTAGATAGTGGAGGGGTGTGTGTGTGCTCTGTGTGTGTGTGCCTTTTCTCCAGGTATTTTTTAACTATCAACACTCTCCAGTTACGCACAGTAGCGGTATTTTGGGAGAATTACGATGTGAAAATCAAGAGCTGCCTCAGACTGGAAGACAAATTTGACCAGTGTTTCATCATTATTAGTCCATGAAGCCTATTTTTAAAAGTTTAGACTTGCTTTCCAATCGCTTCCAATGGTGCAGATGGACCGTAGTGCCTGTAAGACTTTGTGCTGGAAAAGGAAGAACTGTGCCGACAATGAAAGAGTGACGTTGCCAAAGCCACTGAGTGAGGAGGATGTTTCCAGTAAGAGGTATTGGTGGAGTTGGTCATCCAAACACTAAAAAAATCCAAACCTTAGGAGGGATCCCATTTAATAGCAAAGTCTTTTTGTTAATGATAATTTGAAAAAAAAAAAAAATAGATGCTTGCAATTAAATATTACTAAAAGTTATAAATTAGGAAGAGAACTTTACAATGATGGCAGACTCCTTTGTTGTCTGGTCTCTCCAATTCATTTTGGAAAGAACTATATACATTATCTAATGTCTATCAGCACCAAACTTGGTACCAGTGCCAGAGGTTTGCTGCTGGTCATCCACCCTGCTCGTTAAGCATGGATCTGAGCTCTCTCTGAACTCCAGGCTTCCCTCCCTGTCCCTTGGGTGGAGCCAACTGGCTTTGGTAATTGTGCTAAACTGAACGAGGGTGCTCAGGCTTATAGTGCAATGCAGGGAGTGTGTCCCCTGGAGCACATGGGCCATGTACACCCGTCTTTTGGGGATGCTGCTGCCCCAAGACGCAGCAGCCTGGCTCTAAGAGGCTGCCACATGCCAGCACTATCTTAAATGTCCTAAGGCCAGAATCTCTACTTTGCCTTGATTGTGTCTAAGGTAGCAAAGGCAGAGAGTCCCTCATTTGCTTCCTTGGCTCTCTGGCCTTAGCACCAGCTGGACAAGTTTTTGGTTTGCCTGGCCCTACCCAGCAGCAGTTCACTTTACCAGGGAATCACAACCAGAACAACGCTGCCTTCTGGATGCACCTCCTTTTGGCTCTCTATTCTGACAAAGACCAAAGGACTTTCTTCAGCATGTAGCAGGAATGTGTACCTATCTGCTTACTGAACTCTCACTGTGGTTATGTGACTGAAGACATGTTAATATTATCTAAATGTGTTAAAATCCTCCACAGCACCAACAACATGAGTGTGAACCGTGAAGGTAGAGTTACGGGAGTCAGCCTCTAGCGAATACTAGTTTTTCCCATTTTTATTTTTTTTTTTTGCTAAGGGCCGTTAGTCTCTATTGTATGTGGTGACATTAATAGATTTTTTTTATAAAAGAAAATGCCATTTTAAATTACATTAAGCTCCTTTTATTTCAATCAAACTTTTAAATATGTATTTTCTGGTTTTTATCATGATCCTTGTAACCGTTTTGCTTTCTCAACATTTAATATTTGCATTGGAAATAGGAATTATCAGCTGGTTACTTAGTGTCCATATGTTCTGTGAATATACTTCTAGCAGAAAAAGAAATTTTAAAATCTAGCATTTCAATTTTGGTGTTAAAAAGAGGACTAAGAAATTCTTCCAAAGCAATAGCAAAGAATAAATATGTTGGCAATCAAATACACTGCTAGAGTAGAGATCAAGGACTGAAATGATTTATACTTTCAATGTTGACTCTTCATCTATTCCATTTTTTTTGCACAGCAAAGTGAAGGACTATTTCTTGGGCAAGTCTATTCCATCTTCTTATGCTCTACCTTTTTTTCTAACCTGTTTCAAGTTTTAAAAATTCCTCTACTGCAGTCTGATTGCAACCAGTGGCAGAATTTGAGAGATTAGAATTGCAGTGCGTGAAGACCAGTAGAAGTCCATTAGAAGTGCCTGAGCGCTGCTCTGCTCTCCTTTCATTCTGGGCAGTTTACGTATGTACTTAATGGCTCTGAAAAGAGACTTTGTTTTTAGCACAGTAGCCAAAGGAAGTTCTATGGGCTCCACTGTAGATCACACTGGCTCTTCACATAAACTTCATTATCTTAATAGACAAAGGACATCCTATGTAGTAGGAAAGAAGCAAAGACTACTCCTGAAATCACTGACAGCTTTTCTTCAAATAAAAGCTGCGTGGAGATCTCTTCTGGTCAGGGTTTGAAGAAATGTGGCAGTGCAATGTAGGGAAAATCTCACAGTTGACGCAGTTCATATTCTATAGCTTGCTGGAGGATTTCAGTCTTCAAAAATCCTTCTACAATTACTAAATAGGTTTTTAATCCATCAGAAAAGAATAAAAGTAATCTCTTAAATAAAAAAGACAAGAAAACACAACAAAAATCTGATAAAAATGTGAACCCTTTTCCACCAAAAGTGTACGGGCAATGTATTTGTTATGTTAAATACTTTTGTTTTCTCAATAATGTTTTGGAATTTCAATAACTTTGCTCTTCAATAAGTTCAATTAGCTATTTAATTGGAAAAATGATATATGATGGCAGGTGTAGCTTTATTTGGGACTGTGGCTGTCCTTTAATCCTGACAGGCTTCAGTTTAGTCCATCCTTTTAGATGATTTATCTTGTCTATAGTTGCACCAGAATTATTTGAGGGGACAAAGTGCTAATGAAAAAGAGCGTCATTGCCACTCTCAGTGTAACTTTAAAGAATTGCATGTATGTTTTTTTCTGATGGTGGCATGACAAAGATGCCTTTTTAGTAAACACAAGGTTATTGGCTTGATTTCTAATAGATCTGCACCTTTGATAGCCATTTACACCAGTGCAAAGTGATATAAAAACAGATTATCAGAATTTAGAGTCTGGAAACTTCTTAGTTGGTAACAGTTTTACCCATCTTCATTGGGTGGAAATTGCTATGTAAGGCACAAAGGAATGAAGCATCAACCCACTGTTGCTTTGACTGCAGACCGCTGTCATTCTTTACATAGTTTCTGCATTTTTGCTCAAGTTGCTTGATTATCCTGAAACCTTTAACAACTTTTTAGCAAAGCTATTGCAGTTTAAAATAATTCCACTGTACTGAATTACACGAGTTTGTTTACACTAGAAAAGAGTTTTGATCTATTTTGTCTTGTCTTTATTTGAGCAATTTTCAGAGGTCACCAGAGAGAAAAGACTGTTTTTTGCTAAGGCTTTGAAACTTTGCTGAATCTACTGCAGGCATCTCATTGGGTACTGTATTTTACAGAGGAAATATTTTACTTCCTTACAGGAAAAATCCAGTGCAGTTCCACTAAGGCCAGGGTGAATTATAACCCTGCACATTACAAGCAGGGTTTGCCCTTTTGCATCCTGAAAGCCTCTCATTCTTAAGTCGCTTCTGAGCTGTCAGGTGGTAGTCAAATTAAGTACATCTTTTGTTCTCCAACTTATTAACACAGGTGTGTTATGGTGTCCCTCAGGGCTGCCGCTCTTCAAAATCTGTATGCCTTCTCTTTTCCTTTCCTCCGTTACCAGTTGAGTTATCACCATTTATACTGATTACACTCAGTTGTGTCTTTTTTGCCTGCTGGTCTCACTTTAGCAGTCTTGCTGTTTCTGCCTTGTCTTGGAGACATATGGGGTTGGATGACAGATAACTTTTCTTAAGGGGACACGGCTACACACCTTTTAATTAGTTCTAAGCTTTTGTATTTAGTCACGTTTATTGATCATGGCCATGTAAAATATTGAAGTTAAATTTTTCTTGGTTTATTATTAATATATAAAATATTTTGTTTGTACAGTTGAAGGGGAATTGAGACCAGCTATTTTTGCTTCTGCTCATGGGGGTAATGTTTCTGAGTTGAAAAAAAATCACTACTTGGTTAAATAGGTTCTAAAGAAACATGGAAATCAGCAACCAGTATATAGTTGCTAAAAATAAACGTCTTTTTCCTCTCAAATGCTTATGAATTTTGCATAATAACATCTGGAATTCTTGAAAATATGATCTCACATTTTATTTCAATCCTTAAAGTGGTTATTTTTGTCTAGATTTTTCTCAGTTGAGTTGATGACTCTGACAAGCACTCACCATAGTCTTTGAATTTACTTATTAGGTAGGTAGGAAACACAGCTGCCGCGGATTAAAAACACAAAAAGTCATGACCATTTATTTTGTTGCTGCATAATGAGAGGGACCCTTCTAGTGAGAGGGTGGCAAGTAATCTCAAAATAAGACCAATTCATAGAAGAAATTAGAATTGCTTGATTTCTTTGCCTCACTTTAATCATCTGTGTTTTTTCTTATCATGTGGAAAAACTCTGGTATCTTTATTTTGACATAATTTCCTTTACTGTTTTTGAAATATACCATTTATTTGGCACAACTCGGTTGCATTTAGGTTTTTATGCCACTTACACCTTAACACACCAAGCTTCTTATGCTTCACATACATTCTTTATTTCTCCAAGTGTCATGCCCAAGGCCCAAGCACAAACATTTTGTGGAATGCATTGAAACACCTGTAGTGGCCTTAACTGTCTTAATTCTTCCATGGCTTTACTTAAAAGCTCTAGTTATCTAGCAAGAAGATAAAGACAAACAGTTCTGCTAGTTGCCTCTCAGTGTTGAAGATTAGAAGATGGTCTCTGCAAACAAAACCAAATTAGTCTCATATTTTTAAGATCAATCTGACTAAGATTGTTCTAGTGATGAATTATTTAATTTGCTTGTGGCTGTATGTTTTCTATATACAATTTTTTGTGTAGAAATGTGTTTCAGTATTTTGAGTACTAAAAATTGTGACCTAAGAGAAAATAGAAGGACAACATCTAATCTAGGAGATTTATTTTTAAGTTTGTTTTAAATGAAGTATTCCTGAGAGTTACATTTCTTCAGTATTCACCACCACTTACTGGAATCTATCTTTGTATGTTACTAGAAAAGCTCTGATTTTACACTTTCTTATACCTTCTGACATGCAAAAGCAGAAATGTCTTAGTAATATAAAATATGTTAATAGAAATGTATAGATTTTTATTCTTCTTAATTAATGCAACACAAGTTCACAGAAGTAAAAATTAACTACAGATAACTTGCTACCTCACTTCAACAGATGACGAGATTACTAGACAAACTTCATTTCTCATTGAGTAAAAATTATTTTTCTATTAAAGAGAGATAGAACCAGTAATTTGGTTTCATGTTCTTTCCACCTGTGATAACTTAATTAGTGGGCCAAACATTCAACATTCCAGTCAAATCTGAGGAGCCTGCAAGCTTATTATCTCTGCTGCATTTATTGTCAGCAGGGATACTCAAACCAGTAGGTCTTAAAAAAACAAGAAGGAGAGAAACTGTGTGGCTTCCAGCTTCTTAAAAATTGATCCTCTAAGTTATGTCACTGCTAGAGCAATCTTTAAGCCTCAAATTATTCTCTGTACTCCCTAACAGAGAGATTAAGACTTTAAAACTTGATGGAATAAAAATATGCTAAAGCATTCTATCATGAATTGAAAAGTTTTCAAAAAACTTTAAAGTTGCCATGCTTGATGCCTTTTCCAGAATACAAAGACTGACGAATTTCTATTTCTTGAAGTAGCGTAAATTTTACTGTTTTTTTTTAAACTTAAATAACTAAAATCTGTATTGAAATGTTTACTCAAAATAGGGTGAATTATATTTATATAAATAACTGCAATCTGAAAATATTTCTAAGTAGAATACCTTGGTTTTGTAATGTCAATAATTTTCTTTTAAGATCTTTCTTCAAAATCTAAAATTTCCAAGAGTATAAACCATTACATTGACTTTTATATATAGATATATATATTTTATATATATATA
>VWZK01009392.1:314-24187 GCA_013396935.1 Baryphthengus martii
CTCCCCAATTCCAGAGAGACAGGGAAATACTGGAGAGAGTCCAACGGAGGCTGCGAGGATGATGAAGGGACTAGAACATCTCTCCTATGAAGAGAGACTGAGTGAACGGGGGCTGTTTAGTCTGGGGAAGAGAAGCCCGAGAGAGGATCTGATTCATGTCTAGAAATATCTGAGGGGTGGGGGTCAAGTGGAAGGGGCCAGGCTCTATTTTGGGGTGCCCTGGGACAGGACAAGGAATAACGAGTACAAGTTGGAACCCAGGAGGTTCCACCTCAACAGGAGGAGAAACATCTTTGCTGTGAGGGTGACGGAGCCTGGCCCAGGCTGCCCAGAGAGGTGGTGGAGTCTCCTTCTCTGGAGACTTTCCAACCCCCCTGGATCTGTTCCTGTGTGACCTGCCCTGGGTGATCCTGCTCTGGCAGGGGGGTTGGACTCGATCATCTCCAGACGTCTCTTCCAAGCCTTACCATTCTAGGATTCTGTGATTCTGTGTTATGCTCTAGACAGAATAGTTGGGCTTTGCTGCCAGAGTTTTCATTAACTGTTGTGATTTCAAGCCAGTAACCACCTTGCTGTCCTTTGTACACATAATACAAGTTCTTTGCAGGTTTTGTACCATGAACATTTAATTGTAAAGTTCCACAAGATACTAGATTTAACAAAAAATAAAACAAATTACTGTGTTATGTCAAGTAAAATACTTGTAGGAGGGATGCAAACCATTGAAATATATGCAAATTACAAATAAACTTAAAAATTAAAAAGAAAAGATCCCGGCTGCAGCTGCTCAGGGTGAAAGTTTTCCATTTGATGCTTTGCTGCCTTAAGGGAGGAAGCTGCTGAAAAGAGGAGCTGTGCCCAGAACTGCTCTGGGCTACGTTCAGGTGACAGTGATACCGAAAAGTCCGGAGTAAATGAGAATGGCAGGGGGGGAACCACTGGGACAACTGCGCCCTGGATGCAGCGGCTCCTTTTCCAGCGCACAGCGGAGAGAAACTCCTGCTCCCTTTTCAGCAGTAGTTCCTTGATCTGACTGAATTTTGCAGGGAGGTTTAGTTCAGCCCTCCTTTTAAGGACAGCTTTCATCATGGTGTAGCTAGGCTAGGAACATAGGAGAGGACGTAAAACCTGAAGGAGTATTTCAGGTCACTGAAACCAGTCCCTACAACTGTGGCCAGTCTTACCCTTTGCAAATTCTTTCAAAATATCTCCAGGATCCAAGGGAAAAGGCGGCTAAATCGGGGTCTTACCTCCTTTAACTGGAATTCTACATCTGAGAACGGAAGAAAAATTCTGCCCTTTTGGACACAGTAGAAATTTCTATCGTTTTTAGACGTGGCAATTCGAATATTCTCCTCAATGGCTCTGGAAATACAGGTGCACAAAGCATTTTATTCCTGATGTGTATGTTTTAAAGCATTGGTGACAATAATACCAGCTTCTTTAAATACACCAAGAAGTGGCGTTTTTTTCTGTAAGGTCCCCTGTATGTCCAGAGTTCTCAAGGCATTGCTATGTGTTCCTATATGTCCCACTTTTCATACTCCATTTGCTGGGTTTAATGCTTTGTTTTTTTTGGAAGGGAGGGGTGAGTATCAGCGTGTACAGAGCGTGAGAGCTCAAACTTATTTCTGCTGTGCCAGGAGAAAAAAATATTTGTCACTGGGAGGGCTGTTGGAGCCTGAATCCTGATGCAGCCCGAATGAGTACAGAGGTATTCCTCTCTCCGTTGTCCAAAATCCCTTGCGAGGACCTTGGCAGATACGGAGAAACGGATCGGGATTCTCAGAGGAGTGGAGAAATAAATGGTCATTCCTCCTGTGACAGAGGAAATATCTCCAGGATCCAATGTAAAAGAAGGCTAAATTAGGAGATTTTTAAAAATATATATATATTTTTATTATTATTTTCCATCCCTTTGTCATGATCCAGCCCTGTTTTGCTGCGTTTTTTAATTTTTTTTTTTATTTGGACCTTTTGTCTTGATCATACCATGTACTAAATGTCTCTATTGAGCATAATCACGGACAAACTTTTTTTTTCAACAGTTTGAGATTAGTAATTCGAAGTGCTGTTTAGGCAATTATTATAGAGTATGATAATGCTGAAAGGCAGAGTACAAAAACACTCTGTCTGGAAGTGTTATGATATCCTTTTAAAACATGAAAAGAATTCTCTTTACCACAGTGAGAATGAATCATCTTGAAGAAGCATTCTTTTCTAACATCAAAATATGGTGATATTTAAATAGAAGAATGACTTTCAAAATGTTTTGGGTTTTTTTTGCATTTTCACTGTGGAAAATGACTTCTGTGGTCATTTTTTCCCCGGTGCTAAACTTTCAGCCCTGATCATTGCTATCATTGGTCTTTGATACCCAACAACACATGCATGTGTATAAACAAATGATTATAGTTCTTCTCATATGAACATGAAAATTGAGGTAGCCAGTTCTGCAAACTCTCACACATAGGACTAAGACATCGTTTGAGAGAGAATTATAGAATTATAGAATCCTAGAATGGCTTGAGTTGGAAGGGACCTTCCAGATCATCGAGTTCCAGCCCCCCTGCCATGGGCAGGGACACCTCCCACCAGAGCAGGGTGCTCAGAGTCTCATCCAGCCTGGGCTTGAACACTTCCAGGGAGGAGGCTCCACAGCTTCTCAATGACCTGGACAAGGGGATGGAGGGGACCCGCAGCAAGTTTGCTGATGATACCAAACAGGGAGGAGTGGCTGAGACCCTGGAGGGCTGTGCTGCCATCCAGCGGGACCTGGACAGACTGGAGAGCTGGGTGGGGAGATATTTAATGGAATTCAAGAAGGGCAAGTGCAGAGTTCTGCATCTGGGGAAGAACAACCCCCTGGATCAGTACAGGTTGGGGGCTGAGCTGTTGGAGAGCAGCTCTGGGGAAAGAGACCTGGGAGTCCTGGTGGACAAGAGGATGCCCAGGAGCCAACAATGTGCCCTCGCAGCCAGGAAGGCCAAGGGCCTCCTGGGGGGCATTAGAAGGAGCGTGGCCAGCAGGGTGAGGGAGGTTCTCCTCCCTCTCTGCTCTGCCCTGGTGAGGCCCCACCTGGAGTACTGGATCCAGTTCTGGGCACCCCAGTTCCAGAAGGACAGGGAAATACTGCAGAGAGTCCAGTGCAGAGCCATTGAGCTTATGGAGGGAGTGGAGCATCTCCCTGCTGAGGAGAGGCTGAGGGAGCTGGGGCTCTTGAGCTTGGAGAAGAGGAGCCTGAGGGGTGACCTCAGGAATGTTTATCAATATGGAAAGGAGGATGCAGCCAGGCTCTTCTCGGTGGCACCCAATGACAGGACCAGGGGCAATGGGTGCAAACTGGAGCAGAGGAGGTTCCAGGTAAACACAAGGAAACACTTTTTCACAGGGAGGGTGACAGAGCCTGGCCCAGGCTGCCCAGAGAGGTGGTGGAGTCTCCTTCTCTGGAGACATTCAAAACCTGCCTGGACACCTTCTGTGTGACCTACTCTAGGTGATCCTGCTCTGGCAGGGGGTTGGACTTGATGATCTTTCGAGGTCCCTTCCAGCCCCTACCATTCTAGGACTCTGTGATTCTCTGGGCAACCCCTTCCAGGGTCTCAGCACCCTCAGAGGAAAGAACTTCTTCCCAAGGTCTCATCTCAATCTGCCCTGCCCTAGTTTCAAGCCATTGCCCCTTGTCCTATCCCCACAGGCCCTTATCAACAGTCCCTCCCCAACTTTCCTGGAGCCCCTTCAGATCCTGGATGTAATCCAGTCACTTCACAAACAAAGCATCAAGTCTAAAAAGTGCCCAGTTGCTATGCCTTCAAAAATCCTTGTGCAGTGGCCTCAGCCTCTGATGCATTGTGACCGCTGCCCAACTTGCTGACCAACATTATAATTCGTCTCTCTTCCTATTCTTTTCTTCTTTGGGAAAAATGGGCTGTTAATGGCAACACTTGGTAAGAGTTAAGGCTAAAATTTTGCCTTCGATTCCATCTCACTGGCAAAAGCAATGTATTAAATTAGACTTAGCACGCACATAAAAATCCTGCTTTTCTCTACTTCTATCTTTAATTGTATTTTGACAAATAACCTAATGCAGAAACCATTCCAGGTAGCATTTGAAGGCTCTTTTCAGACATGTGCAGAATAAGAAATACGTGATTATGTCTTATATTTTATTGATGTTTGTGCTGTATTCTCCTTTCTCCTCCTCTGAGTAACTGTGATTTTGAAAGCTACTCTTCCCCATTGCTGCAATGTATCTTCTCTGCGAGCCTATCAACATGCATTATGCTACAACTGAAGGAGGCATGAAAAATTAATGATTTACTATATTTATAGGATTCTCCATGGTGAGGATGGTCAGCCATGGAAAACATATTGCAATAATAGTCCAACAGCTTAACAAATTTAACCCCGGAAATCAGAGCGTGGAGGATTTCTTGGATGAATCAGCGAAGATGTTGCAGGTATCTTGAGTTTCAGTTCACCTTACACGGCTTACTTGGTTTTACTGCTTGCTTTTAAATATAAATGTATCTGTTTTCTGACATGGTATTGTAGCTTTGGTAGATTTTTTTTACCGTGGCAGTTTTCATTCATGAGTCAAGTCCAATTTTCTTATGGCTGTCACCAGAAAACAAGGAAGAAAAGATCAGAAGGGCTGAAAAACTGCTTGGGTAGCAACAAAAAATGGGAAAGCAACAACCTTCTAAAATGGATCTGACAGTGATAGGGAAAGCTGCTCTTCCCCTTATTGCTAAGCTGTTCTGGAGTTTGCTTTCTCGTTTCCTCATTCCAAACAGAAGCTTCTGTCAACACCACCCATTTGTATCTAGAAAAGCAGTTCAGAAGCTGACTCAGAGGATCAGGTATTATTGCTCCGAGGACACAAGTGACCTTCGGAAGAGTGGGACAGAAAGCGAGCGACAGCAAATCAACTCCTTGATTTTAATCTCATTCTGCGAGGACCCAGACCAAGATTTGCCGATATGTCATTATCCTGGCTGAAGCAATTCCCATCCTTTCCTGACCGCAGCCTCTCACCTCTTCCCACCTCTTTGTCCTCAGCGCCACCCTGACCTGTGCTGATGCAGCTACTGGCTTGAACGAACCAGCTTTAGAAAAAATCACTGTGGGAAGCCAGTAACACTGTTAATCAAACTACACATATCATCAAACCCCACTCTTGGAGCCCTGATTCCACACTGCCATGGAGCACCAGTGCTCATTTCCACTTGACAATAAGGTCTAAACCACTGCTGTTCCAGTTAGATAGTTGATTCTGCATAAATACAAATGAGTATGAGAACGTTAAGATTCTGGGGGGGTGATGTGACAATCAGAGGGTGATCCATACATGTTTCGTGGGTGCTTGCTTTCCTCAGCGTGTTCCACTCAGGTTTCTGCCACTGCCCTCCTGCCTTGAGTAACTGGCACAACAATTTGGGCATTCACATGCTGAGTTACATCAGGGAACCGATCCGGTTTCAAAACAATCGTTTTTCAACTGGGTAGAAAGCTGGGGAAATTTGGCTACCCCTGCTGCCAAAATAAATATTTGTAAAAATTCATATTTAGATCATCGTTCTTCTCAGGAAAGGTGATACAAAGACAAAAGAAGCAGGAATTCCATGAGAGAAATATGAATCTTAAGCTCCTTCCCCTTTCAAAAGGGGAAAAACAGGGAGGATAGCTGATGCCAAAGGAAAGGCAGAAATACTTCTCTGGGATAATTTCAGCTCACTTTCTGCAGAATATTTTTGCTGCAAATTTATCCAAGAAAGTAAAAACTAAGATCGATGCTTCTATAATTCATCCAAGAAAGAAAAAATTAAGATCTATGTTTAGATATTTTATCCAAGAAAGTAAAAGATAAGATCTCTGTTTATATATTTTATCCAAGAAAGTAAAAAGATCTATGTTTGTATAATTTATCCAAAAAAGTAAAAATTAAGATCTCTGTTTATAGAATTTATGCAAGAAAGTAAAAACTAAGATCTATGTTTATATATTATCCAAGAAAGTAAAAAGTAAGATCTCTGTTTATATGTTTTATCCAAGAAATTAAAATTAAGATCTATGTTTCTATAATTTATCCAAAAAAGTAAAAATTAAGATCTCTGCTCATATGATTTATCCGAGAAAGTAAAAATTAAGATCTTCGTTTATACAAAATTCAGCTTTGTTTCAGTACTAAATGGAAGATTATAATTCATCCTGGAAAATGCACTTGACTTCTTTTCTGTTCCATAGTAGGCATATGATCCAAAAAATATTGTAGTATTTTTGTACATGTGATTTCACAGAAACACAGAATATTAGGGGCTGGAAGGGACCTCGAAAGATCATCGCATCCAACTCCCTGCCAGAGCAGGAACCTAGAGTNCTTTCCCCAGAGCTGCTCTCCAACAGCTCAGCCCCCAGCCTGGGGGCCAGGCATGGCCACATCTCATTCAGCCAATATTAACTGATCCATGCAGAAACTTCCTCCTGATAAACATCATCACTTTCTATCCCAGACTAGACTCCAGCCTGGATGCCTCATGCTAGCAGCACGACAAGGAGCAAAGCCGGTGCTGGTTGTAGGAATTCTCACGTCACGCGTCGAGATAGAACTCAGTTTGGAAAACATTTGGGGGTCCAGTCAGCGTCCAAGTATATTCCAGTGTAACTGCCCAAAGTCAGAAGCATGACTCTCTACATCTATCGGTGTAAATGAGCTAGGCAGTTGGCCACCTTTATTTCTAGAGGAAAGATAGCACTAGACACTGCTGCCAAGAGTTGCTTTTTCTGGCTGTCCGTGGGATTTAGCTGTACACGGTCCGTAACAGCGGCTGCACATCTAATCCCTAGGGACTGCTTTGGGAAAGCACCCATCCCTCCCTGCCTTTTGGGAATTGGGGTAGATCAAGCAGATAAGATATCCAATAACCGCTGGGCTACATTTTTCTTTTTCACTTACTGCACTTTGTAACCACTCGGTGCTTCGAGATACAAACAGGGAATCGCAAAATTAGTACTAAGGGAATAGAAAGTGAATTTCAAAGGGCAGAGATAAGCCATTAGTAGTTAGGTCTGTCTGAACTACTGCAGAGAAAAAGGTAGACTCTTTTCTTGGTGTGACGGAAATAATAATAATAATAAATAATAATAATAAATTGCTGGAGTGCCAGGTGCCTAATAGTGTTTAAAATCGAGGTGTCAAGAGAGAACTTAATCTCCCCAAGACACGTTCCAGTCTCAGTTCTGATCTTCCAACTCCTAGTTGACTCTTCTGTGTAAAAGTGGAGTTAGGGAAACTCACTGATTATTAACCTCCCACAAATGAAATACGGTAAGATTTTTAAAATCTGGAGTAGTGAGAGATAAATAACTTGATTTCCTCTAATTAGAATCTTATGATGAAAATCAGTCTAGAGGTAATTCTGTGTTAAACTCCACACATTTTAGTTCTGCAACACGGGAATTGTGGATCACAAAAAGAATTTCTCTTTGTTCTTCTCAGTGAATGATCAGACTTGATTTTCTTCCAGAAACAAAACTACACTTTTGACTTTTAATTCAGTTATTTACAATCCTCACTTGTATTCTATTGCAAGTGATGCTGTTTATAACATAATACTGGACTTGGTTTTTACAGCAGGTATTTTCAATAAGAACACAGGTTCATTAGTAATCCCATGGGTGATTTCTAGTTGCAACAAACAAGCCTTCACCTTCAATTCTGAAGAATCATATTATGTCCCTCAAATCTCCTTTAAAAAAAAAAAGTGCAAATAAATGGTTTGTCTTCCATGTTGTAACCTTGTTGCTATTAAAATAGAATTCAATTTGCATTATCTGAAGTAACACGTTAACTTACAATAATTCTTTCAGTCCCTCTCCATTCATTAAATGATTAGTATTTGCATTCAGACTTACATCTCTAATTCTGTTGTTCTTCATTTGAATGCCCAGACTCTTTCTCCTTGTTTATCTTCCTAAATGCATTTAATACTCCTTTCATCAGCCTGACACCCTCCAGAAAATATGTTCCTTTCTGTGAACTAACCTCCCTTCTTTTTATGAAGTATTCTTCGCTGAAGTCTATCAAAAAATGATCCATATGCAGAGTGATCCTTCATCCAGTGTGTATTGTATCCAAGGGTATCGTTCCACCGGGCCATTGTATCTGTTCATTTGGAAAAAAAAAGATTCAGATTTTTCCCTAACTGAAGAATCCCAGGCATTTGGTTTTTTTTTTTTTTGACTTGAGCCTGTTAGAATCGAGCTTTTGCTGTGGTAACAAGAGACAGATTTTAACGCAGAAGTTCCCAGGCAGTGTCTGTGCCTTTCTCTATGCAAATAACTCACTTTCTTTTCAGTGGAATTCTTTGCTGCCATTAGAGCTGCAGGATCAGATCCGTCAAATTGACCTTTATCAATCCCATCTAGGGAAAAACATACTTCTGTAAAATCAGAACCGCCATCCCAAATTCACCGTTTTACTCCTTTATCCCTCTCATGTTGCTAGCAAGATGTTAATGAGCTTTCCCTTTTGCAAGAACAGGGTGTCATTTGGCATAACTCTTGATAGTTCTCATTTCTGTTGCTTCAGCTTGTGTCTCACACATGCCCACTCAACTGTGAGTAAAATCCCCAAATGTCAGAAGTCATCCATTTCGGTTTAAATACGAAAATAATGTAGTGCAAGATTATCTTGATACATGTGGTGGGCAAAAAAAAAAAAATCCTACTAAATTATATGAGCATTATTAGTGCCTGACATAAATGCAGATTAGGATCTTTTTTGAGGAAAGGATGGAATCTGATTTTTCTGCGATGTCTTGCTCTTGTGATTTCATATTAAGTACAAGGGAAAATAATATTAACTGTCCCTCTTCAAGGTGGCCAGCATTAGCACATGAACATGAAAATACCAGCTTGTGACTGCAACATAAATTGTAACTAGGAGAAGCAGGACGCTCTCCTACTTACATCCTAAGATCCATGAGGATCTCCCCTCCTTGAAATTACTGGAAGCATTTTCACTGGCTTCAGAAGGAAAGAGAACTGGGTTCTGGTGCCCAATTCAAAACCCAGAGAAATTAGGAGGAATAATCTTCTGTCATATCCACAGCATTTTTTGATTAGCCCCTTGGAGAGGACTGGCACTGATAACCTGGAGCACTATAAATTAATCAGACGGCATCTGCAAAATGTGCATATTCTGCCTAGGAGGAGACAAGTTCAGCACATCCTATCACTCGGTTCTCTCAGGAAGTAAAAGCTATTCTGTCTTTTAATCAAATCTTATCTTCTTTCTGAAATGTTTGTTTCACCTTAAACTAAATCCTGGGAAGTCTCGAAGAGAGCGCTCTTTCCTTTTCTTTGAAGTAACAACAGTGTGTTTTGCTTTTTCATAAAGACTTTGCCTTTTCGTGCTTCTCTCCAGAAAGAAGAGCTTTTCTTTCTCCCCTCACTCATGTTTTTCTGATCTCTTTGGCCCTGAAACAGCTCCCATTGTACCCACTTTTATTACTGTACACCCATGGTGGCAAACTTGCTTTTTGCAGATACTTCTCCATTTAATCCCCTGCTGTCTCTTGTACGAACACACGTTGAAAGCTGTTTGAGAACCAAGGTCTTTGCTTAGTCTTTCTTACACAGTCTCTTCTCTCCTTGAAGAAACCTGACTGGTTCCCAGATACGGCTGAGTTTCTGGGAGCAAGGAAAATATGTTCCTGGAAGCAGGTTGAGGGCATTAGGGATTTCTCAAAAGGGGGAGGTAACACCAACCAGCACATCTTCAGACAAGAGTCTGAATTTTTTTCACAGGTTCATTCAGGATAATTTCAGACAAGTTTTTAAGGCCAGGCTGGATGGGGCTCTGGGCAACCTGCTCTAGTGGATTGTGTCCCTGCCCATGGCAGAGGGGTTGGAAGTGGATGATCTTCAAGTTCCCTTCCAACCCTGACAATTCTGTGATTCTATGATTCCATGGAAAGACCCTTAACTGCTCCTGGAACCTAGTATTGGAGAATATCAATAATTGCAAAAGGTGACAGGAGGAGCAGGCTCAGAACATCAGTTCTGCTTGGTTCTACTCTCTGGACCACAGGCTAAAAAGTCTTATCAAGAAATACTATCAACTGAATCTTTTTCCAACTACGAATGGTACCGAGTGTTCCGTTCCTACCTATAAAAACTGAGAACAGTTAAGCAGCCTGCAGCTGTGTCACCTAAGGAAGTGATCTCATCAGAACTCATAATAAACTAAGCAAGACTATTTGGCTAAGAAATCTCAAAGGTGAGCCAGTTTTTGGTCAAGCCCAGCTCATAACCTAGTGAATGAAAACCTGAGCCAACGCTTTAAGACAGATGGACACCCTCTGCGTAGAAAGTGCGTTGCGTCCTCAACCAATTTCATCAAGGATATTTACAGTTTATCTGGCTCTCTGAAATCATAATTGCTTTGGGAAAGTAATTTGTTGGGTACATGTAATTTCTAGCATTAATTCCTAAGTGCATTCCTTCCCTGTGGCTTTATGTTGCATTTTCTGTCAGTGGGATGTACTTCACAAGTGGGTCAAACGATCCCGAACCAGTACAATATGATGACAGATTCTACATTTATAGCACCTTTTGTATGAAGTTCTCCAAACACTTTACTAACACTGATTGTCTTTAATGAGATTCCTTTTTGGAGAAATGTAGTTTGTAAGTGCAGGAACTACGGGAGGGAGCAGATAAGAGCATCTGCCCCAGGCAACACTACGTCATTGGTGGCAAAAAGAATTAATAAATGCTAATTTGTGAGCCTTTGTTCTGTCCATCAGACCATCTTATCTTTTCAAGTACACTTTAGCTCAGTTGTTTCTCTGAAAAAAGCTAGCAATTAGCTATGTTTGCAAGTATGTTGTGTGTGTCCTTCAGCATAGAATCACAGAATTGTCAGGGTTGGAAGGGACCTTCAAGATCATCCAGTTCCAACCCCCTGCCATGGGCAGGGACACCTCCCACTAGAGCAGGTTGCCCAGAGCCCCATCCAACCTGGCCTTCAACACTTCCAGGGATGGGGCTTCCACCACCTCTCTGGGCAACCCCTTCCAGTGGCTCACCACCTTCATGGTGTAGAACTTCTTCCTAACGTCCAATCAAAATCTCCCCTCCTCTAGTTTGGATCCATTCCCCCTTGTCCTATCACTACCCTACATCCTAAAAAGTCCCTTCCCAGCTTTCTTGGAGGCCCCCTTCAGATCCTGGAAGGCCACCAGAAGGTCTCCTGGCAGCCTTCTCTTCTCCAGACTGAACAACCCCAACTCTCTCAGCCTGTCTCCACAGGAGAGGAGCTCCAGGCCTCAGATCACCCTCGTGGCCCTTCTCTGGACACGTTCAGAACGTCCAGATCTTTCTTGTAGTAGGGGCTCCAGAACTGGAGGCAGTGCTCCGGGTGGAGTCTCACCAGAGTGGAGTAGAGGAGGAGAATCCCCTCCCTGACCCTGCTGGCCACGCTTCTCTTGCTGCAGCCCAGGCCAGGGTTGGTTTTCTAGGCTGCGAGCGGGCACTGACGGCTCATGGGGAGCTTCTCGTCCACCAGCACCCCCAAGTCGCTTTCCTCAGGGCTGCTCTCAAGCCAGGCACTGCCCAGCCTGTAACCCTGTAATCCATAACCCTGTCCAACTTCTCCCCTTGAGTTAATCTTCCCAGACATGACCAACAAAGAACAGGTTTCCTACTGGAAAAGCAAGCTCTTACTGAAACTTCCTCATACTGTTGATGAAGTTAATCATTGCTTGTAGCTCAGAGACTTCAAATTGTCTTTGCATGAACTATTGACATTCATACATCAAGGCCTTCTAATTAAATACCTACGTCAGCAGATAAACTGAAAGTTTAACATTGGGGAAGGTTACATTTTACTTAACGAGGGCCATTAATTTGTAGGACTGCCTATGTTTCATCATATTAGAGGAGCATCAGCCCTACCCAAGGCTCTGCTTTTCGTTATTCATGTTTTCCAATTACTTCAAAATTATCGTACTTCTCGTTTTTTTGGTACACAATTAACATGTTCTTTCCAAAATACATTAATCGTTATTAATTTTGTCTCTCTCTAGACTCTTAACGCAGCAGAAGGAAAATTTGTCTTGGATACACTAGCTGGATGCGTAGAATATAAATCTTTATTGGATGTAGTAGTCAATGCCTTTTTTGTTCAGGATGGGAGATACTGCCGGATTTCTGAGCGGAATCTCTATATCGGTAAGTTTTCTTTAAAACACCAAATGTGTTTACCACAAAATATCATTTTACTAGCCTAGGTCTTAGTGTTACGTTACGTTTGAAGCGTTGTCGTTGTGCCCAGTGTGGTATGAGGGACAGGACCTTTCCCAAAGGTCTTATCCTATAAAGTCTAAACCCTGAAATTGTTCTTTAGCCTGGACTCTCGCAGGTGTTACCTGCAATTTTAACCACAAAACTTCTGCAGAGTAGGATGAAGATCCGATTGTCTCTCTCCATACTGGATTTCTTCGTTACTGATCACCACAATGACATAACCAGACTTCTCTCTGTCTTCATGAATGAGGTCAATTATTTTCCTTTTATTAGTTACTTGGTTAGAATCAGTTACAATACAGCTAGATCTGATAGTATGGACTAGTTAATCCAAGTAGATACCACTCCCAAAGTTATTTCAGACATTAAGAAGTAAATTAAAAAGTAATTTTAAAACACAGCGATATCTGATAGTATGAGCTAGTTAATCCCAGTGGATGCCGCTCCCAAAGTTATTTCAGGCATCGGGAAGTACATTCAAAAGTAATTTTTAAATATTTTTATGCTACGTATTTCCTACACATATTCTACGGTTGATTTATTAAGTCCTCGAATAAGTTAGAATCACAAATTGCACTGGCATTCGTTCTCTAAGTCAGGTATGTGCTGAAGCTCTGTGGATACTTTGAAATGTCCAGGCAATTTAATTCAGAGTGATTGAAAAATAAAAAAAAAAACCCAAAACAACTGTATCTAATGTATCTACATTTTATCTTTTAAAAGCTACTAAATTTTAACGGCAATTCTGGTTGTTTCCATCACAGTCTGGAAAGGCATAGAAATCTCAAGCAAGCAACACATGAAAGGGAACCTAAAATGAAATGAATAGCATATTGAGTTGATTGTAAATGGTGATGCTTCATTGTCTCCCTTTCTCCAGAGCCATGTTTTTCAGTGTCTGGGGCACATCAATTATACCTTTAAAGCTGAGGGTTGCTCTAATTGGATTGTCAGGACCGTTCCGCTCCAAAGCCTCCATTAGTCGCAGGCAGAGGGTAGGCCCCGGCAAATTTTCCTTTATTACCAAGTTGAGAGTCTAAAGTCATTGGCTTACATTGTTTTAAGCTGCTTGTGATTCCCTTTGCCAAGCTGCATTGACACTTAAACGATCAAAGCTGCTTAGAAAGGCTGTTGCTATGTGTGAGCAGATTTGAATTTAATAAAGCCGGGAGGAGATCAATGGATCTGCTGCTAAGACTGCTTAAATATGTTGCTATGCTAAAACACCCGACGGAGGCCTCACGATACCCTGAGCTGGCTGCAGCACATGGGTCAGAATCGACTGATTTTTATCATTCCCGTTTGGCAGCAGCTAAAAGACTGCAGTGTAAGTGAAGCCTGATGGATCCAAGTGGAGATGGTCAAGCGAAAGCTGATACAGGAGCTCAAGTTTCAGTCTGCCGAAATCTCACGGCACCGACTGTGCCTCTTCTTGTATTCAGCGAGCTCCGTGCTTGCTGGAGGGGAGTGCAAGAATCCAGTCTGGATTTCCCAGAAAATTTCACAATTTAAAAATTTGCTTCTATTTTCTATTTCTATATTACGACATTTTCTGCGAAACGGTCACTTGACCGGAAAAAAAAAAAAATATCCTACAAATACAACATCTTATGTTTAAAATTTTTGTTATGTATATTTTCTGTGTATAATAAACTGGTTTTGGAACAGAAGAATAAAAACTATCCTCTCTGAAAACACGAAAAACGGCATGATGAAAAATTCCCCGTCAAAACTTTCTCCTGTTCACCCTACATGTTGGGCTTCTCACACTGAAAATGTTGGTTACACTACAAGAGCTGTTTCTAACCATGTAATACTGTCAGAAACTTCTCAGCCCTGCCTCTCAGGAGCCATCTGACTCTGATTCTCCTCGCCTCGTTGCCAGACTAACACAGAATTTCCCGTATGGAATATGGAGATATTTGTTGTATAGGTTGCTACTACTACCCATAAAGACAAGCTGCCCTTTTTCTCATCACTGACCGCTCATTCTCACCCCTGAGTCAGATTTTCTCTCGAGTCAGAACTCACGTTTAGCAGCCATCCAGAGAACTAAATGATCGAGAAAGTTCTTCAGATTAAAAATCCAGCATCTGTTGTAACTTGGCCGCGTGGGTGACTGTACTCGCCCGAGAGAAGAAACACCAGGAAGTAAAAGGAGGGGATAAGAAGCAGCAATTTTAGCGAGGATGTTGGCATAATGAAATGACTTGGAAATCGTGGCAAGAGCTTACCTTTGGCCTTCCAGGATTCCCAGCGTCGCTATGGTAGATCTTCCGTTCTGCACAAAGTTATTGGCAGGCAGGAAAAGCACTTCTGTGGATGAAATCAGAGAGCTACAATTGGTTTATATTTTATTTTTGTGTGTGTAAGTGGCTAGATCCTCAGCTGTGAGAACTCCATAAATTTGCACTAGCTTGGATCTGACTCACAAAACAGGTAACTAATTTCTGTGAACCTCAGCATATCGTCATGATGCTAATAAATGACCGCAGGGTTAACATTATATTCTAACTTCATATTGCAATTTGTCGGTGTCAAGCTTTATATTCTCCAGTTAGACAAACGACACTGACAACTATTTAAAATTAAAGTAACGCTTTAAATCCCAGAGTCTGCTGAGTATAGGATATGGGTTTATTAGAATTTCCTGCTGCATTTTAAATTCCTGTCTCTTTTGATAGTTATTTGTTATCTGGCTGCTTTTCAACTAGAAGAGCTCGGTCTTCAGCGCTTCAGCAGAATTGTGAAATCTCTGGACATTGCAAAAATGCAAAAGGTAATGAAAGGATTGCAAACATAATTAATGAGCTCTTCATTCTGTTGCATTAATCAGATTAACTTTTCTCAACTTTCAAGATAATTAAATGGAAAAAGTAGTGTTATTTTGTGTTTAAATTCAGAAAGTAGTGTTATTTTGTGTTTAAATTCAGAAAGTAGTGTTATTTTGTGGTTTAAATTCAGAAAGTAGTGTTATTTTGTGTTTAAATTCAGAAATTAGTGTTATTTTATTATGTCAGAACCCTACAGTGTCTATACTTACGTCCTGACTATCTCATTCAGTCAAAGATCAAGTTAAGATATATTTTATATAATCTGAGAAGGTAGAATAATCACATGATTTGCAGTTCCCTTTAGCTTGCATGCTCACTCTTGGCACTGCTCACATTCTTTCTTTGACTTTAGGCAGGAGAATAAGGTTTTTTTTCCATGTGCAACGAATCTATTCCTGCTGATTAGTGTTCTCTTTTTCCCTGACCAACCCACTACCGCTTCGACCACCAAGCCTGTTGTCCTTCCCTCACTTTTTCTCCTTCCCAAAAAACAATTGCTCGTTAAGAGCTATGCATGGAGTAATTACCTCGCTACAACATCCATGCAATCAATCAAACCGTTACTGCCAAATAAAAAGCATGTCAACAAAGTTCTGCCTGCCTCTTCCTCTCTGGAGTCACAAAGTTGGAGTTTGCTTCACCACTTGTTGGCTAATTTGAATGAAATTTGTAGAAATATAAAACTCTTCTCTTTCAAGATGGTTGCAAGTGGTGGTTTTCTTACAAGCTCTGTTGTAAAGAGGGGCAGAGGGATAAAGGAAGTGGCAATGATTTTAAGTTCTGTTTTCTTAGGAAGATGGGCTAAAAATTAAGTTACTGGTGACCCAGCCTATGGAAACTGATCATCCACATTTTGTAAAGCATAGTCCAAACACAGCATTTGAACAACAAACGTGGAATTCAAGAGAGAGGCAAATTTTTAGTAATTAATCCTGAAAAGGCTGAAGTTTATCCTTATACTGAGCACTGGGATTGTTCATGTGGGTTCCAGTGTCTCTTTAATGAGTACAATTGCTTTGTAATATGTCAGGAGAGAGCAGGTTAAGCTGTCTGCGTGATGTTTTTACAAACACTCTCTTCACTTTGTCCTGATGGGCTTCCTATGGGTTTTCTTAATTCCATTCAGACACAAAAAAATTGATATATTTCATTAACTGTCAGAAAGAACAGAGAAGTGGCTGGAAGAATTATCCTAATCTGGCAGACAGACAAATCACTCCAGTCTAAAATGCTCTCCCAGCCCCTCCTTTGGTAAACATCTTAGACACCAGCCACTGGATTGGATGCATCTTGAGCTCGCTCAGCTAGCAACACAATTCTCCCACTTCATGCCACTCATCTGTTGTTGATTCCATTCACCAAGCTTTATGTGGCTTAAGCATCAGTGCCCTAATGTTCTATTTCAGAGCATTTCTCCTTCCTTGTCTGGAATAAGTCTGTTCTGCTAGGGAAGTGCTGCACCTGCTAATTTCTTTTTTTATTTATTTTTTTTCTGGAGATGTAACTTTCTTTGCTCAAGGATCTTATCGGATCCTTATCGCCGTGGTAGGTAGGTTTTCTTCTCTTGCATTAGAAGAGGTTCTTTGTCTCCAAAGTGATGCTCAATTATAATAATGCACCTGCAGCAGTGGATTTAGAAGCAGCATTTGGTCCCCCCAGCAACAGACGAAACCAGCAGAAGGCAGAGCTGCAGCCTTAGCAACAGAAGTTATCACACATTTCAGAAATTTGGGATTCTCCTTCAGGATGCTGACCTGTAGATTTTGCTCGGTGACTGTTATGTCTGAGTTCGGTTGAGATGCAGAAAAATTATTCATACATATTTACTTAGATTTACTTTAATTAAAATACATTTTTTTCTGCACATTGCAGGCTGAGTGGAATTTTCTTAATCATGCGGATTCTATGATAGACAAGTAGTTTCTAGACAAGAATGGGAATCCAAGGGGGAGATATTCAATTAGTCCTTCAGTTGTTGATCAGTCTTTTGACTCTACCAAAAGGACAGCAGATGAAAATAAGCCTGTATTTACAGGTTAATTCCTTGGAAATGGTCACATCAAGACTATAGATTTCAAGTAGCAGGCTTTCTATACCTATTGAACAACTGCAACAAACACTTTGAGTCAAATCTGAATAGTTTAGAGCTGAATTATTCACAAAGCTCTGAGCCACCTTGGGCCTGACACCACATGTGAATTAAGAAGCTCTTTGGTAGTCGTCCAGAAGTAAAAACTCAATCCCAAGAGCTGCATGGCTCTGGGGAAACCACCCCAAGGCAGGGCTGATGCCAACTATGAACTAATCAGCTCTGCAGTCTCCATTCAAAGGTTCTCAAGTGACTGCACACTTCTTTCCAGTATGTCTCATAATGTCAATATTATTTAGTGTGCTTTTATTCTATTCCTGGGATTATTTCAGCCTGATACTTGCTTGTACTTTCATTTCCAAGAATTTTAATGAAAAAGTTCAGGTTCAAGTTTGGAATTTATATTGCTGTAAATGATACACACTGAGCCTGAGTGCCATTTTTTAAGAGTCTGGTTCAAAAGGCCATTTGAACAGTTCAAGTTTTTTAAAGAAAGATTCCTGACCTTCTGGTGAACTCCAGTGGGAAACAAAAGTTCAAATGTTAGTTGGTATTTCTCCAGCATGTAGAGCCCTACGATACGTAAGCGTGCCAAATTTCAGTCTTCCAGTTTAATGGGAATATGCCAATTAATTCTATTTCAATAAAAGAAGAAACCATATTGCATTGTACTGTATTCTACTATAGTATAGTTCTCAGCATTTCTCCCTGCCCAGTTCCCAGCTGCAAGGAACTTGAGTAATTCAGGGGCAGTGCCAGGCCTGGCACGTTTCTGGGCATCATGGATCATCCAGCTATAGATAATCAAGAGTTGATCGTAAACATATTAGACTCTGAAACCCTATTGTATAATTATAATAAAATCAGTGTATTGCAGTAGTAGTCACGTTAATTTTGATTTAAAACTTTTGTTTCCCTATAGTTGAAGAAAATGAAAGATACATTATCATAATTCCCATGTCGTAGCCCCTAGATTTTTTATAGGCCACTAAAAACATGCAGCATCTATTAGTGTTTCACAAAACAGGGCTGAAAGGCACGGGGCTGTCCTAACAGAACTAAAAAGAACCTACAAATATTGAGCACCTATGATTATAATCACAGGGTAAAATACAAGCAAGTTCTTCAGCAGCGTTTGTAGTACAAGCAACTGTCTTTTTGTAGACTTCTCTACACCATTCCTTGAGTACTCATCTTTAAAAGAAACCACTTCTTAGTTTCTTAGATTCTTCTTCAATGCCTTATATTTGAACACATGGATAAAAGATGAATGGAGTCAGTTCTACGATTCCCTGTACGTAAAAGAGAACTGGATCGATCCCCTGCTAAGGTAAGTAGGACTTAAGTAGCCTGTGGCCACCTCAAAGTTTAAAAGCTGGGGAAAGCTTCCCCTGAAAGTTAATTTGCTGTTGAAGTGTTTCTCCTGTTGAAGTCATTCAGAACCCTTCTTGTCTTCCTGAGACTATAGCAATCACTTTTACTCACCCAGAGGCAAGGTTCTCTTATCAAAAAGTCCTTTCCCAGCTGTTGTCCATTTGTTTCTCAGTGTCCCTGAATAGATCAAACTTCATACTTGGAAAAAAAAAAAACAAATAAAAGGTTCAGATTATTTTACAGTTAGACTCATGCCTCGTAAGTCACATCAACATCTGTATGACATTAAGCACTTGAAAAAAAAATAAAAAAATGTTTGACTTCCCTGAGCTTGGCTTTATGCACAGATTTTTTTATGCCAATGGTCATAAAATCCCTCCTGAGCAAATCAGATAAGCCTGTAAACAAGTCTTTAAAAATGATTATTTATTTACACAACTGCAGCATCATTTAACAGTTTAAATGCCCTGAGGTGCCAGCTGTATCCAGCCCCACACTGGTTAGGTGGTGATACAGTGGCATGAGTGCACTGGCCAAACTGGAACATTTTCATGTGAAGAAACAGTAGCCCTGCAGCCTATTGTGTGACTTTTTCCCTCTCACTTTTACCCAGGACAGCTAAATGAGAGCCAACACAGGAACACCAAGGTGGCTGCAATCACACAGCCCCCTCACTGCAGGACAGATTAACCCAGATGATGGCAAACACCGTTAGACTAAAATACGCTACAAACAATGTCAGCTGAAAAAGGGTTTGCATCTAGTTCAAACTGTCACATCAGAGTCAGTAAAATGAATCCTTTCGTACTATGTTGATTATGCCAAATTAGCAAATGTAGAGGTGTAGATTTGGCCTGTAATACTTCAAATTCCACAGGAACTGCAGGGGTAGATTTGAAGTCAGAATTTGACTCATTATATTCCACTGTAGTGGTTCTAATTGTAATATATTTTTATAATGAAGTGAGGGGGCCTACAAGAAAACTGGAGAGGGACTTTTTACAAGGGCCTGTGGGGATAGGACAAGGGGCAAGGGTTTGAAACTAGAGCAGGGCAGATTGAGATGAGACCTTAGGAAGAAGTTCTTTCCTCTGAGGGTGCTGAGACCCTGGAACAGGTTGCCCAGAGAAGCTGTGGAGCCTCCTCCCTGGAAGTGTTGAAGGCCAGGCTGGAGGAGGCTCTGAGCAACCTGCTCTGGTGGGAGGTGTCCCTGCCCATGGCAGGGGGTTTGGAACTGGATGATCTTTCAGGTCCCTTCTAACTCAAGCTGTTCTAAGATTCTAAGATTCTGTGTATAGATAGAGCTATATACAGATATCTGCACAGTTTATATACATACAGATGTGTGCAGGCAGATGCTTAATGTATTGCTAATCGGAGCTGTCCTTCACAGTCCGTTACGTTCGATGGAACAAACACACATTTTGCCTGGAAGTAGCAAATGTAAGTTGTAGAAGAATGTTAAAGAACATTTGGTTACTGCCTTTGAAACTTCCTCCAGGGGGCTGAGGATACATTGATCAGTTTAATCAATTCAGGAGCTTAAATTCCTTTAAATATGACTTTGTATTCCTCTTTCTAATGTCATTGTGGTTAATACAGAGTCCTATTTATTTTAATGGAGCTGCATTACTGGCAGAAGTTCCTTGCATCAGTCACATAAACACCTTACTGTAAATTAGCATGGTCGGCTGCTTTTTAAGTTCTGGGAAACATCCATTGCACGTGTAACACTTAAGGAGAGAACACATCTAGAGGAGGAATAACTGCCATGGAACTGTCACTACAGTGAACCCTGTGACAACCTGTTGGTGCCTTACCTTGAATTCAGCACCTTCCTGTCATCTCTGCGAAGAAGGCTGAACCTTCATACAAGCCCAAATCCAAACCCAGAGAAATCAAAATCACCTTAACTGCCCCAGAGGGTTCACTGAGGGTTCATTTGCTAATTCACCAAACTCCTTACATCTTTCTTTTTTTTTTATCAGAACAGCCTGTGCTCTCCGTCAGTTGGTAAAAGTGGCAATACTCAGACCACTCTTTGTTCAGTCTCTTCCTCTAAGCATGTTAAGTGTGTATTCAGCTTCTGACAGCTGCTTTTCTGACTCATAGCCTGGTCCTGCTGCAAAATGAACTGGTGAGATAGTTGCTTATTCAATAAAAACTGTGGCTATTTCACCATTAGCGGTCTGGAAGGACTAGCATCACTCAAGAGGTGAAGTACCACAGTCCAGCGAAATCAAGAGCACAGATTCCTAGGTCAGTTTTATTCAAGTGGAATGGCTGAAAACTTGACAGAATTTGCACCTTATGTACTGCTTGTAAGCCTGCATGAAAGAAAAAAAAAATGAAATAAAATTTAAAAATCTATTTTCATTTGAAGATGGCAGCCAAAAGTACAGCAACTGATTGAACAGCTCACAGCTCAATTAAATAATCGTCCTACCGCCGTCAAGACTTCGACGGTCACTCAGCCAAAGGAATTTAATTTGACTGTACCCAAACCACGTGCCATTCCTATACCTCTGCCAATACCAGGACTGGAAAAAAGGCCACCTGTGAGTTTTTTTGATGCTTTGAGACATACTAAGTTTCATGTATGTTTGTGCACAGAATCATGCTAGGGGGGCTAACAATCTCTTTAAAAGGCTTTCTAGAAAATCTACAACCTGTGACAGATCAACAAAGATTTTTGTAACAGTCGGTGTTATTGAAGATCAGATTTCTGAAAAATAAAAGCAAATTCCTTTCATTTCAGTGATCTTGTGTAAGCCAATTGCAAGCCAAACAAAGGAAAGGTAAAAGGTTAGCTCCTGTGGTTGGTTTGTGACTTTTTCAGGCAGAACTATAGAGTGGGTACAAACTGCTGACAGCATTGATCCAAGTGTTTCTGTAGTCCTTGGATTTTTAAGATGTTTGTTTAGGGTAATGCACTGAAGCAGATAAGAAAAGAACATTCAAATGATTATTTATTTTTTTTTGTGAACTTAGATTTTTTTGTAGATGAACTCTGATTAGAATAAATGGCAAAGCCATTTTGCCGCAGATGAGACGGACTCCAGGTCTGCAGCTCCTTCTTGAGAGTGGAATGTTATTCCCTTCTGTTTGTATTAATGTTGAATCTCGGAGGCTTCTCAGCTTAAATAAGACTAGATTTATCTTTGAAATTCTATGCTTTTATTTTACTCATTGTCTCATGTTTTGACTGAGTTACACTGGAAGAAATCAGAGGTACACAATTGGGTTTAAGTTAGTTCACTGGGGTAAGGCAAACAGGATTTGGGCTCAAGCTGTGATGACTAACTTAATAAAAACTCCCCAAATCATCTTTATTTAAATACAGTGGGAAAGTGTGCTTGGAAATCATAGTTTTGGGCATTACCTGCCACCTTGTATTAGCAGTTCAGGTCTTAAATAATACATGTGTTGGATGCTCTTAGAAACCATTCACATCTTAGGATGGCAGAGCAATTTAATGGTTGTGTGTTATACAGTTAATGGGATTTTACATTGAAGCAGCTTTATACCAGGCTCTGAAAAACTGCATTTAATAACTACTCAATCAGGACAGGAATGAGTCATATTGCCGTCATTTTAGTACCTTTATGCTGTGCGGTCCCTCTTAGAATAAATTTGCTTTAATGTAGATGCATTTACTGAAGTTCATCTGTGTTGTTAGGATTATATTAAATTTGGTTTACATTTTGGCCAAGTTTGCCAACTGAAAAGCTTGTGTGAATCTAAACCCATTAGTGTCGTCGTGCCATATGTTGTGCTCGTTCCTTTACCCATCTCAGCAAATTAAACTTCACTTCAATTTGCCATGTTGGTTGCCACTATCACCATTTTAGATCCTGAAATGAGCAGAGACTGAAAAGACAGCCCAGATGTCAAGAAAGAGTTAGTAAAGTGAAAATAAAGTAAATTAAAGTAAAGTATAAAGTAAAATAAAGTAAAGTAAAGTAAAATAAAGCATAAATTAAGATAAGGTAAGGTAAAGTAAAGTAAATCAAAGTATAAAGTAAGGTAAAGTAAAGTAAAATAAAGCATAAATTAAGGTAAGGTAAGGTAAGGTAAAGTAAAGTAAAGCAAAATATAAAGTAAGGTAAAGTAAAGCAAAGTAAAGTAAAATAAAGTATAAATTAAGGTAAGGTAAAGTACGTAAAGCAAAGTAAAGTAAAGTATAAAGTAAGGTAAAGTAAAGCAAAGTAAAGTGAAGTAAAGTAAAATAAAGTATAAATTAAGGTAAGATAAGGTAAAGTAAAGTAAAGCAAAGTAAAGTTTACTTTACAATAAAGTAAAGTATAAAGTAAAGTAAAGCAAAACAAAGCAAAGCAAAGCAAAAAGTAAAGCAAAGCACAGCAAAAAATAAAATAAAGTATAAATTAAGGGAAAGCAAAGTAAAGTAAAGTAAAGTAAAGTAAAGTAAAGTAAAGTAAAGTAAAGTAAAGTAAAGTAAAGTAAAGTATAAAGTAAGGTAAAGTAAAGCAAAGTAAAGTGAAGTAAAATAAAGTATAAATTAAGGTAAAGTAAAGCAAAACAAAGCTAAGCAAAGCAAAAAGTAAAGCAAAGCACAGCAAAAAATAAAATAAAGTATAAATTAAGGGAAAGTAAAGCAAAGCAAAGTAAAGCAAAGTACAGTAAAGCAAAGTAAAGCAAAGCAAAGTAAAACAAAGTAAAGTTATCAAAATAAAATTTCTTTCTGCTAGGTTGCAGGATATTCTATAGCGGAGATAAAATGCAAATTCAGATGAGATGTATGACACACCTGGAGTTCAGGAGCTGGGCTAGTAGTGCTCTTGTGTCCACTGACCACATGGTTCCTTTACTGGAGAGCCCTGGAGATGTGGGTTGTTGCAGAAAGCAGGGTAATTGCTGTCGTCTCTCTCTCTCTGACTGGCACTCGTCACCAGGGTACCTGAGGGATAAATTACAAGGCTAAGATCAGTTTTGAAACAGAGCTGACTGAAAAGTCTCCTTCTTAAATTACTTTGAGTAAGCACAGCAGTTTCTGAGGAGCGATTTTCACTTTACCCTGGCAGAGGAGAACAGTTTTGCAGGTAAAGCAGATGATCAAGGAAGGAGAGTGAAATAAACTGATACTCACTGCCTGTGCAACCCTTTGCAAATCCTCTGGGCTTTCATTTCTTCATCCTTAAAAGCATAATAAAAGTTATTAGGTACTACTGGGAAATAGTTTCAGTTCTACTTCACCGAAAAAGCTCACAAAAATACTTGAGTGGTCTCACCAGTGCATTTAATTG
>VWZK01009393.1:6398-115094 GCA_013396935.1 Baryphthengus martii
TCAGGGAGTTGCACAGAGTTGAGACCACATCTGGAATGTTGTGTCCAGTTCTGGGCCCCTCAGTTCCAGAAGGACAGGGAACTGCTGGAAAGAGTCCAGCACAGAGGCACAAAGATGATGGAGGGGGAGGGAGCATCTCCTTGATGGGGGAAGGCTGAGGAAGCTGGGGCTCTTGAGCTTGGAGAAGGAGAATGACAGGGACCTCAGGAATGTTTATCAATATGGAAAGGGCAGTGTCAGGAGGATGGAGCCAGGCTCTTCTCAGGGATGCCCAAGGACAAGACCAGGGGCAGTGGGTGCAGCTGGAGCAGAGGAGGTTCCAGATAAACATAAGGAAGAACTTTTTCCCAGTGAGGGTGATGGAGCCTGGCCCAGGCTGCCCAGAGGGATTCTGGAGTCTCCTTCTCTGGAGACATTCAAAACCCACCTGGACACCTTCCTGTGTGACCTACTCAAGGCTCCTGCTGTGGCAGGGGGGTTGGACTGGATGATCTTTCAAGGTCCCTTCCAGCCCCTACCATTCTGTGATTCTTTCTCCCACTGCTAAGAACCAGCGTGTGTGACAGAGGCTGACCCCCTGCTCGCAGAAATCACTCAATAACATTTGTCCATCAGTACCATTTGCACACCTGCCCTCTTGCGCTCTACTGTCTCCTGTAAAGACCCCACCAGAGTTCTTTAGCTGTTTCAGTCTGCCTGTGGTTTGTCATCAGCTGCTTGTGCCAAGTTTCTGGGACGCACCGGATTTATCCTGCGTTGGAAAAATCGGTGCGCTGCTGCTTTTCTATCTCTTCCAGCGCAAGAATTCTGTCCTTTTTCTGGAAAACACTGTTGTGGTGTCATTGTTGAGTTATTTTCATTTGGGAAGAGGCTCTTTCATTTAAATGTAGCAGTTGGACATTGTATAGCTGGGGAGATGTATCGGGGCAAAGCAACCCTGGAAACAACGTGAGCTCAACACTTGCAACTTCTGCTTGAATTTTGTAGAACTTTGACAAGTTAAATGTGATGACAGCACACTACACACCTCTTTCTTCTGGTGCTAATCCTTTGAAGAGAGAGATTTCTGACTATGTTAGGTGAGTGCAACAAAGGCCAGAGTGGTTTGGGGTTTGGTTTTTTGCAGTTATTATTCCCAAAACACTTTTTGTTCCATATTCCCCTCGTACCTTTCTTCTTGACTTTGTTTTCCTACTAACCAGCAAGTGCCTAAATAGGATCCCCCAATCATTTCCTGCAAAGTTGGCCTTGTTCTGGGGTTGTGGCTGGTCTGTGGGTGGACGTGCAGACACTTGAGGAAATTCTCGTGGGGTTTATGAAAAGTCCTTTGGCCTACAGAAAACCTTTGAGACTGCTTGGGGTTGTAGAATTTAGTTTGGTTCGGTGATGGGGAGAAGATAATTCTTTTGACTATGGAATGTATCCCGTGCTGTGAGGCTCAGCACTTACCTGGCTGTATAGAAATAGAAATACATATAGAAAATTTGTAGCCCTGACAGATATTATCAAAGCTGATGTCCTCTCGCTGTTTGCCCCAATACTTAGCTCCTACTCTCTGTCACTTGGCACCGTAGGTCCGGCTTCATTAACCTCGACAAACCTTCCAATCCATCTTCCCACGAGGTGGTTGCCTGGATCCGGCGCATCCTTCGAGTGGAGAAGACTGGACACAGTGGCACTCTGGATCCTAAGGTGACCGGGTGCCTCATCGTGTGCATTGAGAGGGCAACGCGACTGGTCAAATCTCAGCAGAGCGCAGGTACGTTTGTTGCCTGGGACCGTTTTAGTCTGACTGAGAAGGTGTGGACTTCTCCTGGGGACAAAAATGGAGATGTGTGGCCTTTGCCAAGGGCTCACCATCGTCTTCAGTGCCTTGCTTAAGGGTTGCTTGTCCTTCTTACTCCAAAGCAGGGTTGCTTATCCTTCTCACCAAGCCAATGAGGGCATCTCCTTGCTGTCACAAGTTTTTGGATTGCTTTTTTGGGACTGGTGCTATTTTAAGTTGGTGAAAACACTTCTGGCAGACTGGTTTCAGGTGCTAACTGAACTAACAGCCTCAGCAAACTAAAACTCGATGAAGAAATAAACATAGCTTAGATTTATTTTGTTGGAAGAAATAACCCATTCCATCATAAACGGTGTGCACTTCTGCTTTGCCAATTACACGGCCCAGCAAAAAGGCCACAGCCATCAGCAGAAAACATACACAGAAACTCATGCAGGTTTGATTATCTATTTCTATGGACCCCAAAAATGCTGTAGTCTGGCCAACCACAGGGGGAACCAATGAAGCAATAAACCCTCTCACTGCAGGTGACACAACAGAAGCAAAGGAAAATTGAGCCAAAAATACAACTACACAAGGAAATACCAACCATGCCCCATATCCCAGCACAGCCAGGCACAAACCAACCAGACAAACACCAGAAAGATAAATCACCCAATCTGTTACCTCATTATCCTTGGCTCTTTCATTGACTCCACAAGACTCCTTCTCACAAACCCCTCCAGCAGCACCAACTCCTCCAGCAGCAGCTCAATAAGGTGCTGTCCTGGCCTTTTATCTCCACCCTCTAACCACCACCTAACTGGCAGCTGTTTCCCATTTCTACTTTAATTCTCAGCCTTTCAGGGTGTGCTTGGCCTGGCCTCCCCTCCTGGCTGGCCCTCTCACAACAGAGGGGTCCATCCCTCACACCAAGGTCTGCTATGACATGTGGCCCCACCGCTCAACACCTACTGGGTCACAGGCAGCAGTGGAGCTAAAAGATCTTCTTGAAGGCAAACACAGAGGCCAGCCCAGTCTTGCCCTTGATAGTAGGAGGCATGTGGGCAGCCTTAGCCCCTTGGACCTGGTTGTGAGATTGATCCAGGTGTCAAGTTCAGTTCAGGGCTCGGGGTTCAGACCCCAGCACTTCCAACTTCCTAGGAGAGGCGGTTGTGAGAATCGCAGGGCTCTGCGGCTGCGAAGCCGTGCGGACCTTGGGGTCGACATTAAATGCAAGTGGCCGCTCCTCACCGCTCTTGTCGTTCTTTCAGGCAAAGAGTATGTGGGAATTGTTCGGCTGCACAGTGCCATTGACAGTGAGGCTCAGCTTGCCAGGGTAAGTCTCGGCACGCTCTGAACCGCGCCGGCGGTTTACGTGCCGAGCGTTCGGCGTCGGTGGGAGATGAGAGGGTAGGAGCAGAGCGCGGGCGCGCTCCCTGTGTGAGGTGATGACGAAGTTTATCCATTCTCTGAGTGCCGTGGTGCTGCCCTCCTGCAACACCCCGATTCCTGTTCTAGGGTCTGGGTGCTGGGCGGCCTTCGCACGTGCTCCAGTCTCCCAGTGTCCTACTGGGGGCTGCTGGGGCACGTGGCTGGCTGCCTGCAGGAGTGAAGTGGCACCAGCAGGGTTGGAGCCCCTCTTTGGGGGGCTCTGGTCCTCACTGAGATGAGGGATGATGTCTGATCACATACTGTTACCTGGTGAAAAAGCCCAGCTCTGCTTACTGGCAGCTGGGATAGCGCTTTGACCGCAGCGCTGGCTCAGATTGGCTTTATTAAGTAGGACATCGCCAAATTATTATGAACCTTGTGGTTTCTCGTTACGGAAGTCGTTGTAGTTGCTGGTGACTCCAAGGTGCTGCTATGTTAAGGCAGAGGTGTGAGCTGTTCCTTCTGCTTCTACCCTCAGGCAATAGAAACTTTGACAGGCGCCCTGTTTCAGCGACCGCCCCTCATTGCTGCTGTCAAACGACAGCTGAGAGTCAGAACCATCTACGAGAGCAAGCTGGTGGAGTATGATCCTGAGAGAAGATTAGGTAAAACCAGGCTTTCCTACCTTCTTCCTACTAAGCTGACAGCTGAGAAAATTTTCCCTGGAAGTGCCACTTCCTATATTTGGCAGATGTCTTAAGACTTGAGTCCTTACGCAGTAACTGCTTCGTGCATTACTTTGGTGTGCTGAGAAGCAAATCCCACCTGTTTTTTTGTACTGCTGCTGCGTGTTTCTTTGAAGAGCCAAATGATGTCAGTTAGATGGCATTAGCACTCAGTGCAAAGATGACTTTCATCTATCACCCCAAGCTGATGGCTCTGTAACAGGTTGGACGTAGCAGTTTCTCTTAGAGCCAGCTTCTAGGTGTGGCTCGTTTCCAGGTAAGTATTTAAATACTCTTCTGTTCTACGTTTCAGGCATCTTCTGGGTGAGCTGTGAAGCTGGCACATATATCCGAACGCTCTGCGTTCACCTTGGTTTGCTGCTTGGTGTAGGGGGCCAGATGCAAGAGCTCCGCCGAGTACGCTCGGGCATCCTGGGAGAGAAGGTAGCGTGGTAGCTCTGACTATAACCAGCGAATCTGAAATTGTCAGCGTTGCAAGAGCTCCTTGGAACCGTGTTAGTTTTGCAGTGTTAGGAAAAGTTTCGTGGCGGCTGGGAGGGAATTTGTCGATAGCCCCAAACACGTGGGAGCTCTTGCTGTAGATGATCCGTAACCAAAGTGTTGAGTTCAGTTCAGGGTGTTGCCCCTGCTCTGATAATTAAGCTTTGGGACAGTGAGTGCCTGGGAAGTGCACCATGGTGACTGGAAGTTTGGTTTATGCCACCTGTGTTTCTCAGCCTACAAATCACGGTCGTGCCGCGAGCGGTAGGTGTGAGCTGCCCGCTCAGCAGTCTGCGGCCGTTCGGCGCTAGGGCACAGTGCAGGGAATGTGCTTCGTTGAAATGAGCCGGGGAGGCGCAGTCTTGTGTCTTGAACACTTGCACAGTCTTTTCAGTCTGATTATTTGGGGGCTGATGTGTTGGAGAGTAGCTCTGGGGAAAAAGACCTGGGAGTCCTGGTGACCAAGAGGGTGCCCATGAGCCAACAATGCGCCTTCATGGCCAGGAAGGCCAATGCCATCCTGGGGGCATTAGGAGCGTGGCCAGCAGGGCCAGGGAGGTTCTCCTCCCCCTCTAGTCTGTGCTGGTGAGGCCCCACCTGGAGCACTGGATCCAGTTCTGGGCTCCCCAGTTCCAGAAGGACAGGGAACTACTGGAAAGAGTCCAGTGCAGAGCCACTGAGATGATGAAGGGAGTGGAGCAGCTCCCTGCTGAGGAGAGGCTGAGGGAGCTGGGGCCCTTGAGCTTGGAGAAGAGGAGCCTGAGGGGTGACCTCAGGAATGTTTATCAATATGGAAAGGGCAGTGTCAGGAGGACGGAGCCAGGCTCTTCTCAGGGATGCCCAAGGACAGGACAGGGGGCAGTGGGTGCAGCTGGAGCAGAGGAGGTTCCAGGTAAACACAAGGAAACACTTCTTCACAGTGAGGGTGACAGAGCTTGGCATGGGCTGCCCAGAGAGGTTGTGGAGTCTCCTTCTCTGGAGACATTCAGAACCCACCTGGACATGTTCCTGTGTGACCTACTCTAGGTTCCTGCTCTGGCAGGGGGATTGGACTCAATAATCTTTCAAGGTCCCTTCCAGCCCCTACCATTCTGTGATTATAGCTGGATGCTGCTGCTGATCCAAACTCCAGGACTAACTTCTTTACTTGCAAAGCAGGAGTATCAGAGTGCAAGTGCTTCCCCACCCTCCTGTTCTTTTATCACAGATGTCACGATGGGCAGTCATTCCTGAATTGCATGTGCTGGGTGCTTACAGCTGCTTCAAGAATTTAGGCAATGTCACAGATTGAAGAGCTGCTTAGTTTAGATTTCTACTCACCAGTCTTTGTCTAGAAATCCCAGGTATTTGTTTAAGTTTGGTCGTATTTCAAAGCTTCTTGTGGACAGACCATACACACGAGATCCGAGGCCCGACTGAGATCAGGGAGGTTGAAGTCTGCAGCAGCTCAAGTCAGGCTGACTTCAAGCTGTTGATGGAAAGTATTCTTGCCTCGTCTGTGTTGGATTTTTTTTTTGATATTTCTGAGTGGGGCATCTGTTTCTCACTCCCTTTTGGCACACTGCTGTTGATCTCCAGCTGTATTCTTGTGTGTTTTACTTTGGTGTGGTCAGAGAGTTTGAAGGGGTTGTTGTGTCTTCGCAGGACAACATGGTGACCATGCACGATGTGCTGGATGCACAGTGGCAGTTTGACAACAACAAGGATGACAGCTACCTGCGAAGAGTTATCCTGCCACTGGAGAAACTGCTGACTTCCCACAAGCGGCTAGTCATGAAAGACAGCGCGGTGAGTTCCTGAGAGAGTGCCTGGTGACACTGCCAAGTGTCTCCTAACTTCTACAGCCCCCAGATAACAAATGGGCAATCAGGATCCCCGTGGGGTTCAGCATTGTCTTGATTGTGAGCTGTGTAGGACCTAACACGGGCCAGGACCAGAGCAGCAGTGAGATCCAAGAACGGAGTGGCAGAGAAGCTGCTCTCTCCTCACCTAAGGAAGATGCTGATAATTTAGAAGAGATCTGCCTCACATGTTGTTTGTTGTGATGGGTGCTTTGCTTTGCTTGCTTTTTCCAAAGCCCGCAAGTTTTAGATGGCAGACAGTAAGAAACAGGCACACGGGGGGGTTGTTGCTGGAATAGTAATGGCAATGGGAAGATAAAATATTAAAAGCGCTTCTCACCTTGTTTTTATTTTCTCATAGCTGCTAAGCTCTCATTTTGACCGCATTTTCAGGTTAATGCCATCTGCTATGGAGCCAAGATCATGCTGCCTGGTGTCCTGAGGTATGAAGATGGTATTGAGCTTAATCAGGAGATTGTTGTCATCACCACGAAGGGAGAAGCTATCTGCCTAGGTACGACAGTCCTTGGTGGGTTTGTGTCCAGCTAACTACAAAAGGAACAGGCTGTTCCAGAGAACGCACAACAAATGCATCCCCGCGTGCAGAAGGTTTAAACAGTGCTTCCTGAGGGGCGCCGCGGGTTAGTGTGGCCCAAACCAGCTGGTATTTGGCACGATGTTAAGAATCGGTGGCTGCATCGGCCCTCGGCGAGGTGTGAGGAGTTACCTCAGCCTGGTTTCAGCTGCTTGATGCTCAGGTGCCCTCTGTGAGGTGATGACGAAGTTTATCCATTCTCTGAGTGCCGTGGTGCTGCCCTCCTGCAACACCCCGATTCCTGTTCTAGGGTCTGGGTGCTGGGCGGCCTTCGCACGTGCTCCAGTCTCCCAGTGTCCTACTGGGGGCTGCTGGGGCACGTGGCTGGCTGCCTGCAGGAGTGAAGTGGCACCAGCAGGGTTGGAGCCCCTCTTTGGGGGGCTCTGGTCCTCACTGAGATGAGGGATGATGTCTGATCACATACTGTTACCTGGCACACCACACTTCCTGGGCAGATCAGTGTAAAAGGACTTAAGCAACAACTGACTTCTGTGAAGTGACTTGAATGATGCTTTGTTCCACGCAGGGTCTTCAGAGAAGCTGTGTAGGTGACTCGTGCTGACATGGTGTGCAGATGGTCTGTCACAGAGCACGGTGCACTGGCCTCCTGCTCTGTCCAAATCCATGGGACCGAGTGGCCTTGGAAGTGTAACAGCCAAGCTGTTCCACCCTTTTGGTTTAGTATCTGCACTCAGGTCATCTTGAGGACCTGGCAAGAAAAACATCGTTTATGGGTCTCTTCTAGTTTAGCTCTGCAGGGTTTTAGGAGCTGACAAAGGAGCGGCACTGCTGCCTTCTGTAGTGGTGTGGTTCTGCCTGCTGCCTGGAAGTGAATCATAGAATATGCCCAGTTGGAAGGAGCCCATCAGGATCATAGAGTCCAACTCGTGTCCCTGTGTAGGGCACCCCAAGAATCACACCATGGGCCTGAGAGCATCATCCAAGCGCCTCTTGAACTCAGGCAGGCTTGGTGCTGGGACCGCTTCCCGGGGGAGCTCGTTCCACTTCTCGACCGCTCTCTGGGTGAAGAGCTTTTTCCTGATACCCAACCTAAACCTCCCCTGGGTCAGCTTTCTGCCATTTCCCTGAGTCCTGTTGTTGGGCCCAGGAGTGAAGAGATCTGGACCTGGCCCATCTCTTCCCCTCGTGAGGGAGCAGTAGACTGCAATGAGGTCACCTCTTGGTCTCCTCTAAGCTGAACAATCCAAGTGACCTCAGGCACTCCCTGTAAGTCATCCCCTCCAGACCCATCACCATCCTCGTGGCCCTCCTTAGGACGCTCTCCAACAGCCTGGTGTCCTCCTTGTGTTGTGGTGCCCAAAACTGCACACAATACTCGAGGTGAGGCCGCACCAGTGCAGAGTAGAGCGGAACAATCACCTCCCTCGACTGGCTGGCGATGCTCCAGCAGCTGATCACAGAGCTCTGCCCATCCCTTGGTGGTGTTGGTGCTGCTTCGGGAAATGGTTGTCGTGCTGTGTCCACTGATCCAGAACGGGTCTTCTGGTGTAAGCTGGAGGGGCCCGACTTTGTGCTGTAGTTAATCCATGAGCGAGGCACTTGCTGCCTTTGAGCAGGGCAGCTCTTTGAAGTGTTAGTCCAGAATTTAACCTCCAGTGAGGTTTTGGGGTAAAAGGGCACTGCTGGGGGCGTGTTTGCTCCTCTTTTGTGCTGAGAGAGAAAGAAGGGGTTAAATGCAGCAGGTTGCAGTTTTGCTGCTAAAGTGTTCATGAACTTTCTGCCCCCTTCTGCAGCCATTGCCCTGATGACCACAGCTGTCATTTCTACCTGTGACCATGGCATTGTGGCCAAGATCAAGAGAGTCATCATGGAGAGAGACACCTATCCCCGCAAATGGGGGCTCGGTCCCAAGGTGAGCGGCTTAAGGGTGTGGTCGGTCCCAGGGTGGCACTGGGAGCCCATCTGTCAGGATGTGGGATTCTGGGCCCCTTGAGCAGAGCTGTGGCCGTGTCTTCTCCAGGGTCCCTGTGTAATTCCGCTGTGCTTTCCCGGAGCCACGGTGGTGGCGCTCGGCGCTGCCAGTGCCGTGCCAGCCCAGTGCCCGTGGGAGTGAGGATTTTCCCTCCCAGTGGAGCCTGGGCAGCTTTGCCTGTGGCCCAGCTGAGGCTGCCACTGGTGCTCAGCTGTGGTTTCCTCAAATCTGTACAGCACCAGCCCTCTGGTCGAGAGTCAGATGATGTGAAGCGGATGGCATTAGCGCTCTGCGCAAAGATGACCTGGATCTATCACCCTAGACTGATGACTCTGAAGGGGCTGAGCAAGGAGGTCCTTTTCCTTCTGCTACCGCTGCGGTGGTGCCAGAACGCAAACTGTCTTGGGAGACACTGGAATTGTGCCTGAAGGGCAGGAGCAGTGGGAGCACCCCATTGTTGGGGGGTTCTTCCATCTCAAGCACGTGCTAGTTGTGGAAATCAGCAGGTCAGCAGTGCTGGCTTGACGCAGTCAGGCTGGTGTTTTGCTGTGGCAAGCGATGCAGCTCAGACTTAAAACCCAACGTCGAGTTGCTGTGGCTTATCCCATCCCTGTGGTTCAGGTGGAATGTAGAAAGCTGTGGGGATATACACATCTGTGTGGTAGCAAACTGGAGGTGATGGGGCCAGTTCAAGCATCTTGGGATCTTTAGGAAAGCCTTGAATTTGTGGCTGGAAACGCAGCACATCGGTGAGCTGAAGAAACCCAGGCAAAGATCTGAGCTCCCTGATGTGCAGAGTCATCTTACTCTGTTGCTGTTACTCCCTCTACAAATTAGCCCTTATTTATTGGTGAAGATGCCTCCTGTCTCGAGATCTGTAGGCTGCTGTGCAGGGGATGTTTTGTGTGGTTTGTTAGAAGGTCCTTGGAGAAGCGTTCAGTCAGTAAAGCTGTAATTGCTGGCTTGATTTATTCCTGGATTGCCCTCTCTTAGGCTGAGCGGATGGAGCCCCAGGGAGGATTTCTCCTCTGTGGAGCTGCACTCTGACTTGTTGCGTGTTGCTCTCAGGCCAGTCAGAAGAAAATGATGATCCAGAAGGGTCTGTTGGACAAGCACGGAAAGGCCAACGAAAGCACACCGGATTCCTGGAAGAAGGAGTATGTGGATTACAGGTGGGTACCAGGGGGGTGGGACGGAGGGGAGCCCCGGGCAACAGGGGTCGGGCTGGGTGCTGCTGGTTGTGCTTGGAGCATGTGAGGCCTCACCCAGTGCTTTTTCCTCTCCAGACCTGTGAGGTGTGGTGGCCTTTCTTGCGGTCCCAGGGAATGTGCTGCCAGTGAGCAGTGCTGCAGGGAAATGCCCTGAGCAGACAGTTATCCCTTTTTAGCCTGTGCTCGTGGTTCTAGAGGGAGTCAGTCTGCTAAATGAAATGGGGGAGGCCTTGCTGTTGCGCAGCCCAGCTGGCCCTGGTGCAGGCTGCAGGGCTTCCCCACACCAGCCTGTGCCCCCAGTGCCTGGCAGAGCTTACAGAGCCCTTGGGAGCGGGACAGGGCTTTTTATTTGTGCCGAGTGGCAGAAGGCAGCGGCTGTCCTGCTCAGCTTGGGGATTTTTCTTTTAGGGACGCTTCCAAGAAAGAGGCAGCTGCCGCTCCCCGAGCTGTTGCAGAGCTGGAGAGGGCTCCAAAAGTGAGTATCGTTCGTGCTCCGTCTGTGAGGTTGGCTGGGCTCTGATGAAGAGTACCTGCTCCTGGAGGCAGCTGGGATCAGGTGCTGCGTTGTCAGCTGCTTTGGTTGGGTGTTTTACAAGGGAAGGTGTCTCATTCTGGGAGGCTGGTGTTCCCAGTGTGTGTTGGGGTTGTGTGGCGCGTGAGCTGGCTGTAGGGTGAGTTGTTAAGGGCCTTGCCCTGAGTCTTGTCTTTGGGGTATTGTACTTTGGGTACGAGTCTTGTAGCACTGTATGAGAGTGAGGAGCTCTGGCTTGTGCTGTACAAGCTGCAGCATTAAGGAAACATTCGCTTGCAGCCCAGAAGGCCAAGCGCATCCTGGGCTGCATCAAAGGAAGTGTGACCAGCAGGTCACACTTCTGCTCTTTTGAGACCCCACCTGGAGCCCTGGATACAATTCTGGAGCTCCCAACACAAGAAAGACATTGAGCTGTTGGAACAGGTCCAGAGGAGGCCATGAGGATGATGGGAGAGCTGGAGCACCTCTGCTATGAGGACAGGCTGAGGGAGTTGGGGCTGTTCAGCCAGGAGAAGTGGAGGCTCTGGGGAGACCTTATAGCAGCCTCCAGGATCTGAAAGGGGCTACAGGAAAGCTGGGGAGGGGCTGTTTGCAGGGGCTTGTAGTGACAGGACAAGGGGTGATGGTTTCAAGCTGGAAGAGGGTAGGTTTAGACTGGATGTCAGGAAGAAATTCTTCACAGTAAAGGTGGTGAGACCCTGGAACAGGTTTCCCAGGGAAGCTGTGGATGCCCCCTCCCTGGAAGTGTTCAAGAGCAGGTTGGATGGGGCCTTGAGCAACCTGCTCTAGTGGGGGGTGGCCCTGCCTGTGGCAGGGGGGTTGGAACGGGATGATCTTCAAGTTCCCTTCCAACCTTCACCATTCTATGAATGTGTTCTGTGGAGCCACAGTGGAGGTTTGTTGTGCCAGAGAACCTTTCTGCAGACTACCCACAGTTGCAGAAATGTCCTCATGAGAATTCATGCCTTGCTCTCTAAGTCAGAGCTTGTGCTGTGATCCGAGTCCGCGTCGGGGCTTGTGCACACACTGGGAAGGTGCAGTGGTGTTTCAGACTCTGGAGCATTCAGGGTACAGAAAAGACAGCGTGTGCTGGAGGGAGCCACTGGCAGTCTGGAGCTCACCCTCTCGCTTCAAGCGTTAACTGCAAAGTTTGATTCAGTCAGGCTAAATAGTTGCAAGGAGCTTGCGAACGGTTTTGCCGTCACTCAGACTCCTTTGGAAGCCGGCGTATCTGACAGAGTGTGTTCCCCTCCCAGAGGAAGCGAGAGTCGGAGAGTGAAACCGAGGAGGCTGTGACCCCACCATCCCCTGCCACCCCACCACCAGAGGAGCTGAACAAAAAAGAAAAGAAAAAGAAGAAGAAAGAGAAGAAGGTCAGGGAGGCGACTGAGAGCGGGGGAGAGCAAATCGAAGCGGTATGTACCTGGGTGCTGGGATGGGATGGTCTAAGTGTGGCAGAAATTGCCGTCTCTCCCCGATCCCTCCGGCATAAACGCATCAGCATCCTGCTGTGCCTGTCCTCAAAGTGCCAGGCTCCCTCTCAGGCAAGAGAAGGGTGGCTTTAGCGGTGCAGTTGTCAAAAGGTGGCTTTAGGGGTGCAGTTGTCGAAGGGGACAAATTGTCAAATGTTGAGGGTGGTGGGAGATTGGGCAGTTGAGGCTTGCGGGGGGTGGATCCGCAGTGAAGCGGGGAGGGACGGGGCGAGCAGCCATCTGTGCCCTGAGGCGGTTGGTGGCTGTGTTCCTGCCAGGCCACCTCTGTGCTCTGGTGCCCGGTAAGGAGCCCTTGTGGGAGGATGGCACCCGGCATGGGGGTGGCTTTTGGTCAGTGCTCGTGCGGTGGTGAGGGAGCGTGTGGAGCGGGGCCGTTCATCCCGATATGAGCGGCGAGAGATTCCTTTTCGATACCTTCCTGACCTCTCCAACCTTTTCACAGACCAGTGAGACCACCATCAAGAAGAAGAAGAAGAAGAAACAAAAGGAGGTAGAAGAGAGCTCAGAGTAAAGGTTTGGACCTGTCCAAAAGCCGGCGACCTCATCGGTAGGGAGGAGAGTCAGAAACTGAGAAAAAGAGGACTGACTGTGGCAGAGGGGCCAGCAGGTTCCAAGTTCCTTTTCTGCTGTGGATACGAGTGAGTGGATGTGTCTGCCCAGGACACAGCTTGCTCAGCTTCCCCTCCACATCCTGTTTTAAGGGTTGCCAGAGGAGCTGGGTGCCTGGCCGCCCCCGCGCTGGATTGCTCTCTAAAGCTGAACACAGTGATGCCAGTAGCAGTGGTATCTTCAGGGAAGCTGTAGCTCCTGGCTCTTATTTGATATCTCTGTTTTCACCTTGAGAAGGGGGAATAATGTTTCTCCTCCCCCTTATCCTGTCCTGCCTTTCTTTTTTTTTTTTTTCCCTAAGGCTGGAGCTGTTGCCTGACAGTGGCAGAATGTGTTGGTGTCTGGAGGATTGGCTTGGTCACGACCCATCTGAATGAGATTGGATGGGGACAATCAAATGGGTTATTTGAAGAGCTCTGGTTTGTTTTAACCTGTTCATATACTTGGCTGGATGCTCAGCTAAATGAGATCAAATAGTCCACCCAGATACTCCAGTACTTTTACAACTTAAGAGGATTAGAACATTAAATTCCTGCTTTTTGCTTTATAGCGCGGGGACCTGCTTGTGAGCTGTCGACTGATCCCCACCCCCAGTGCCCTAGGGACCTGTCAGGGTGTACTTCTTGCTGTCTCTTTTGTTCTTCTCCTTCTTCTGGATTGGGACTGCAGCGCTTTTCTGGTGCCTTCCCCGGTTTTGATACCTAACATGCTCTGAAGGTTTGGAGTGGGGATGCTGTTGTGGGCAGAATTTACCAGAAGGGGGCTGACCAGTTCGCTTTTCTAAAGGGCTGTTGGGCCCAGAGTCCTTGTGAAGAAAAGCTCGGCCAGAGGCAGCTCTGAAGGGGCTCTGGGGTACGGGACTCGAGCGGTTTCAGAAAGACTTGTCCTCATTTCCTTATCTGAGGTGGCTCACCAGGGGTGGGGGGTCTCTCCTCTGTCACAGGGGTAGTGCTGAGACAGGATTTGGGCCCCTTTGACTGGGGAAGGATTCAGGCTGCTTTCTCCTGAGCTACATCCCTGCAAGAGCTCCTGTTAACCTTTGCTTCCATTGCTTTTGTCTTAACCATCTGACTTTTCTCCCCTTCGATGCCAGAGATACAAGCAGTGGGGCCAGCAGCTGGTGGCTGCCAGAACCTGAGCAGGAAAAAAAAGTCCACTTTTATTTACTCTTTTTTACATAAAAATAAAAGCCCTATTTTTGAACCAGTGATTTTTCTTGCTCATCTGGCACCTCTTGAGAGGTCGGTGGCCTGTCCGTGGGGAGAGGGGTGTACGTGCTGCAGCTGGGCATGGTAACGGCCGCTCCTTCGGCCCAGCCTTTGTGCTGCTCTCCTAGAGGAAGCTGCTGGTGCAGAGATGTGGTCATGGTGAGGTGGACCATTGCTAGAGGGGCCTCTGTTGCTGGCCAGGACTACACAGGTGTTTAAGGAGCACTCTCCACTTCTATAAAACCCCCTGGGATGTCCGCCTGAAAGCTGAGTGTTCCGCTTCCTCCTTTTCCTGTGCTGGAGTGAGCTGCTAGAGAGGCCTGCCTGTGGCTGGAGGGACTATGTGGTCCTGGCCTGCCTCACCTTGAGTGTGGTAGGGTCAGGGAGCTGGGAACAGACTTCCAGCTGCAAGCAGGTGCTCAGCCCAAGAAGTACATCACCAGTTACGGCAATATTTCAGCACACGTTTATTGCTGCTTACTGTTTTCCCTGCAGTGGATCAGAACAAAGGTCCCTATTGCACATCAACAGGTTTTATTTTTTGGCATCCTTGAAAAATTGCACAAGAGTCAAAGCCCCTTCCCCCTTTCCCCCAGCTGACCGCACAAATGAGATTCTTTCACCTAAATGAGGGCGACAGGAGCCACGGGGATGCTTCCTGGACGTGGTGGTGGTGGGGCTTGTGCCTCAGTACACTCCTGCGGACAAAGGAGCTCCTCTCACTGGGTGGCTTTTATGTTTGGGTACAGTGTGCAAGAGACACCCTAGACTCTGGAAAACATGCCTGGATGATCTTTGTAAAGACACCATTTCGACTGCATGCGACAGATACTTGTGGCTGGATCGAATTTGCTCGTTGAGCTGTCCCTCGGGGGTTTGCTCTGGGGGGGCTTCCTCAGCTGCTGCCGAGTTGCTTCAGCCAGGTGGTCACAATCCAAGCTGCACGGTGAGACTTTGAGTACAGCGAGTTTTGTACAACTCCAGTTGCACAGGGCAAGTCAGAAAACTCCGACCTCAGAATGCAGAGCCAGAGCTGCCCGGGGAGGGGGTGGTGTGCTCCGTGCCACCTTTGTCAAGTCCACGCTCGCTTTTTTTTCCTGCTCTTCCCCGTTTGCGAGGGGACGACCCTCGCTCGGTGTGGTCTGCGGGAAGCCTCCTAAGCTGTGGGTTTCCTTGAAGCCTTGTGGACACCCAGCCAGGCGTTTGGAGTGTTTGTGGCCCAGACCTGGGATGGGCAGGGGGGGCCTCTGCCTGGAAAACCCCTGCTCTGCCGCTTCCCTTGGGACCGATGGCGAGAAGATTGGCCAGGTGCTCCAGCAGGACTGTGCTTTTCCTTGCCCGCTGAGGCGGGAAGCTGTGCTCTGAACTACTGCTGTAGGCATTAACTTCGCGCTGCACTGCAGTGCCATGGGAGGTGGCCATCCCTCGGGCAGCCCCTGTCCTGCATTTCCCTGGGAGAGGTGATCCAAAGAACCCTGTGCGTGTCGACCGGTTGAGACCGTGTCCGTGGAGAGCAGCAGAGGAAGGGAGTTGTGCTGGGCCGTGTGTGGATCGGTTGAAGCTGAGGAGGTTTCTCCTCATGGCTACAGGATGATTGATGGGAAGTGTCTGGGGTCAGATGACCTCTCAGTAGACCCAGGAGATGGGCACCCACTGTGGAGAGCTGCAGGCCTGCTCAAAGGCTTCCTGCAGCAACTGGAGGCTTTCTTCCACCCCGTTGTTGACCAGCGAGAGGTCGAAGTAGTGTGCGTATCGGCTCCGGATGCTCTCTGAATCCTTACGGAGCTGCTGCAAAGCTTCTGACTGTAAAAAAATGGGAGAAGTGCTCAGAAGGGGAGGGAGGAGAGGAATTTCACGGCCTGCTCCAACAAGTAAATTTCCACCACCAGAACAACTCGACTGGTTGCCAAGTATCAGAGCACAGAGCATCCTGCAGCTCGTCCGAGCAGGTAGGAGCTGTCGTGAAGTCTTTGGGAGTGTGTGTGAGGGGCGTTTGCTGGACTTCTCTGCAATGCTGGGAGCATCAGGTTACCTCCTAGAGTCAGGCCACACCTGCTTGGTCTGCTTTTTATCATTAAAATAATAATAATAAAGAAATTGTCATTAAAAAATGATAAAAATGGTTTGTGGCAGCTCCCTGGGAGGAGAAAGTTCACCGAGCAGCGGGCTGCCTGTTACTGTGCTGTGCACTGTAAGCAGCTCTGAGGCCCAGGGCTGATCTCAGGGTAGGACCTGATCCCTGCAGGGTGGTCCCTCTTCACTGCCTTTTGACCAAAACAGCTCTGGCTGGCAGAGCATTCTATTTTTTTTTTAATGGTAAAAGTAAAGCTGCCTGCCTCCTGCCGCCGTGGCTGGTCTGCTCAGCTCCCCAGGAGCCTGGCCCTGGGGGCTGCTCTGCCCTCAACAGCCAAGTCTGGACCAATTTCCATGTACTTCTCTAACGGAGCTTGAAATGCGGACACCTCCCTGCTTCAGCGTCCGCAGGGGGGATGAGCTTGGGGCGCCTTGCTCACTGCAGTTCTGCTCTGGGTTGCCCACCCAGCTCTTGGTGGGAAGGGTAAAGTGAGAAGCAGTTTGCCTGGCTCCTGTGAACTCTGCTGGCTCACCTTTTTTGGCCCTGCTACGTCCCTCCCAGTAAACAGGGACCTGCCTTGCGTCAGCAACTATACATAGTGCCTGAGCCAGCCGGCCTGGCCCTGCCCACTGCGGCAGGAGGCAGCGATGGGGCAGGGAGGGGGGTGCAGCAGGCTGCCTGACCGCCCTTTCTGCCTGCACACTTGCTCCCCTTTCCTTGCTCCAGCCTGCTGCTCCTGCCGCATCTGCTTTTAACCGTCTGAACCTCCGCGGGCGACTGTGTCCCTAAGCAGCCAAGCGGTGCTTGCTCTGAAGGTTCCCTGCCCGCTGGCTGTCTCCTGTGAACCCCAGAGGGACAGGTGAGGAGAGGTGGCCTCAGCTGGACACAAGTCCAGGAGGAGCACAGCTCTGGGGGTTCCCCTGTCACTCCCTCTCCCTGTGGAGGGGAGCTCTCTCCGCCCGCGGCCGCCAGCCTGACAGCGCCTGGTGCTGTGCGGGTTAACCGCACCATCAGTGCTGCTTTCATCCCAGTTTCGGAGGGATGGGCATCTTAATGAGGCAGAGAATGAAAAGAACTGCTGGTTTTGCATCTCATTTGCATATCTGATGGCAGATGGGTAAATGTTCCTGCTTGGAAGCGCTGCTGCAGACGCAGAGGGCCCCGAGCGTGGGGCTGTGTGCCCCACGATACGTCAGCAGCTGATACCAAGGATGATGGCTGATGGGGGGGGACACAGCAGTGTCAAGAGGGGAGAGAGTCTACAGCTGCAGGAGTCGCCATTTTTTGTTTCTCGGGTCTGGGGTGAGAGTTGGGCTGTTCTCCTGGACCACAGAAATCGGTGCAGACAGGAAGAAGCTGCCGTGGAGGAAAGAGAGAGCCCTGGGCTGCTGCAGCAGGTTCCTTCCCCCTGCAGTGGGCAGGCAAGCCCAGCTGGAGGGGCACTCGGTGCCCTCGGTGCCCCGACACCCACCTGCTCTGCCTTATCTGTCGGGGCGATGAAGACGATGAACGGGGAGAGCTCAGCCGTGCGGACGATCTTCAGGGTCTGTGGAGAGAGGGGTGCGGTTACCAGACTGGGGCCATTCCTCCAGGTGGGAGCACGCACAGCCGGCTGGCTCCTGTCCCTCACTGCCTCATGGTGCCCCCCCCAGCCAGGCTGTGAGGGTGCCCCTGATGCAGGGGGTGGGTTAAAGGGGCCACCCCTAATGTGGGGCCGTGGACTCCTGAGCCTGGGTAGGTGGGGGGAGGTGGTGAAGCTGAAGCAGGGGTCTCAGTGGGGCTTCCCCTGCACCTTCTGGAAGAGGACAGAAGGGCATCCCCAGCCTTGCTCTGGGCTGGTTACTGGACACCACTGCCACTTTGCAAAGCAGCACCCACGTGCTTGGTGCTGGAGAGGGGAAGTGGTCCTCGGGTGGGGCCCGTGCCGGTCCTACGCCCACGCTCTCACACCAGGCTGGCCCTGACCCTGCTGTCACAGCCAGCTCTGTCCTGGGATAAGGAATCCCCTTAATGAACCTGTATCTTGGGAATGGAAGTGTCACCCCAGCATTCCCTAGCTTTTTTCCTTTGGGAGGAGGGGTGAGCAGGGCACTGGGGAAGGCAGGGACAGTCCCAGCCAACACACGGGCACTACAACTTGTGGTGGCGCTCAGCCCACCCCCCACTTCCCCTGCCCCCTACCTGGGGCTCAATGTCCAAAATAGCGACTTTGTCCTGCTGGTGGATCTTGTGCACCGTTTCAAACTTGGTTCCAAACATGTTTCCCTGGTAGCTTCCAAACTCCAGGAATTCGTTGGCCGAGATGTCCCGAGTCATCTCCTCAGTAGAGACAAAGTAGTAGTCCTTCCCGTCCACCTCATTCTTCTTCTGGGGCCGGGTGGTGTCTGGGGAGGGAGGGAGGGAGAGGGTGAGTTCTGGCCCCCAGAAGGACTGGGGAGTGACCTGGGCATCTTGCCTTTCACTTTAGAGCACGGAGGGCACGGAAGACCTGTGCACCTCAAAACCAGGCTGCAGTAATCCCCTTTCAACTCCTTCCTGCCTGGGACAAGTGGGGAACTCGGGAAGCCTGGGGAGAGCCATTGGGATGTGCAGAGTGAGGTGTCTTTGCAGTGCAGGCAGTAGCAGCCCTGCAGCCACCTGTGGGGAGGTTCAGCCCAGGGGACTGCAGGCAGGGAGGCCCTAGGATGCTCTGTGTGGTGGCCTCGGACCTTGGGGGCTTGGTGGCACTCGAAGAACATCTCCCCACCTCCCATCTGCTGTCAGAAGGTCCTAACTCAAGGTGAGAGAGGAAACTCATCCTGTGCTGTGCCCTCCACCCCAGCTGGGTACTTACACGGGGGTGGGTACATGAACTTCTCTGGGTTGTTGCTGAGCAGAGCGTTCTTGATGTGGCTACGGCCCACACCACTGGCCCCTGCAGAGAAAGAAAGACAGGACACTAGAGCCTGGCCAAGAGATGCTGGGGCCCTTCCCACTGGTCTGGGTGTCAGGAAAAGGTACAGAGCTGCTGGGGCCTTGCCCAGGATCTGCTCTCTGAGCTGGTGTGGGGCGTCTTCCAGCCTTGCAAGAGGCTCTCCTTGGCCCAGGGCATGCTTACTTCCAGCCCCAGCTGGAGACAGGGCTGGTGCCTGGTGAGCAGCCAGGCTCACCACAGAGGGGCTCTGTGGCCTGCCCATGCCTGCAGGGTCTACCAACAGGTGCTCAGCACCCACAGTGTGGGAGCCCTTGCTTTGGTGCAGCTGCGCAGACCAGAGCTGCTTTTAATAAAAATTATCCACAAAGATACTTAGGAGCCAGAAACTCCTGAATTAACTTTGCTTCAGCAGCACAGCGCAGGTGCCAGCCCATGAATGGTGCTGCACGGACCAGAGCAGCCTGCTTGGTGACTGTGGAAGGCAGGAGAGATGCTCTCCAGGGCTTACCAGCTTTTGAAGGGCAGTGGTGCCCCCATCCCTGTCCAATCCTGCTTCCCTCTGGGACCTGCAACCCCTGGACTCGGGAGGATACCTACCTATGAGCACCAGAGTCTTCCTCTTGAAGGCAGGCAGCCTCACCACCTCCTCGTACGAAACCACATCCAGCTGGTCAAAAACTGGGGTGGAGGAGAAATGGGATAGCGAGTGGTGAGAGCCAGCTCGGGCGCAGCAGCAGGACCGCTGCCATGCCCGACCGAAGCCAAGCCCTTGGCCAAAATTGGGACCGGGCTGGGAGCTGGGCTTTGTTTGGCTGCTCAAGGAAAAGGGCAGCAGCCTCAGCAGCAAGCAGGGTGAGGGGGTGCTGGGGAGCTGGACCAGCAGCCAAAAGCAGCCTGGCTGCCAGGGCTGCTCTCGCTCAGTAATTCCGCTCGGGACAGTAGGACCTGGGAGCTGGGTGGGGAGGGGGCAGGATGCTGCAGGTAGCTTGTTGCTGAGAGAGCTTTATATATCTTGCTGATTTATGGCCTTGTTTGTTCCTGGTTGGAGCTGTAGGCTGGGCTAGGAGCCAGCATGTCCTCAGGCACCTGCCTTTGCTGGCCCAGGACGTGCTTAGCAGGGGGTGTTCGCACGGGTGACTGACAGGCAAGCTCCCTGCCCCACCAGGGACACGGCTGAGCAGCAGCAAGGCCACCACCTGCCCTGGCTTCAGCAGCTTGTGGGTTTTGAGGTTTGGCAGCCTGCCATCCCAAAGACCCTAGGGTCAGGAGTGACCGGGACTGTCACCACAGGAGAGCGTGGGAGCTTGGTGCGTGGCTCCTGCACGAGCCAGGCCCAGCCTGGTGCACTACAGAGCTGCACAGGGACACAGCTGTGGCCACCTCAGGGGTGTGAGAACTTTGGAGAGGGACTCAAAAAATTTGGCAGTTACGGGGTATTCTCCCGAGGAGGAGCTGGATCGTTTGGTCCGTCTCCCAGGATCTCCAGACCTACTCCTGTCCAGAGGCAGGAGTGGTGGCACGGGCTGGGGCCGAAGCCCATTGCCCTGCTCACACTTACTTGAGCTGTGCTTGGCCAGGTATTTATCTTTGCACTTCTTCTTCTTCCCAAAGGGGCTACAGCTTGGGGATGAGCTCTGACTGGACTGGCTGATGCTGGCCACGCGCCTGCGGAGAGAGGAGGACACCGCCATGGTCCAGCTGTCACCCCGAGCCCTGGGGGAGCACCAGGATTGTGCCTCAGACATGCAAGGGGAAGAGCAGCAGGGTGGCTGCCAGGACAGGTAGAAGCTGACACTGCAGCAGAGGAAGGGGACATTTGCCTCCTTTTCTTGGCTGGTGTCACTCAACACGGTCACACTCCTGGTAGCACGTGGTCGCTGTTCCCACCCGTACTCCCAGATCCAGCCCTTCTGGATAAATCCAGGGACCTACCACTCCTGCAGCTCTGGAGAAGGAATGAGTCCTGCTGACTCGGTGCACGAGCCCTCCACCCGGCCCTGCCACCAGTTGCTGTCGTCCTTGTTTATGATTTGAATCACGTCGCCGGTCTGAAACTTCAGCCCCGCTTCCTTGCAGGGGATCAGGTTGTCTTTTTTGGGATCGTAGTCAAACTGTGCCCTCATGAACATCTGCAAAAGAGAGAGCAGACCAGCATAAGCACCCCCACGCAGGGTGCCTGAACTTGGTTGTGTCCAGCTCCCAGCCCCGTATTACATCCCTCAGCAGTGACCGCAGAGCTGGCTCCACGCACGAGGTCCCTGTTCCAGGAGGAACCCCAGCCCTTGTTCCTTTCCAGGCCCCCCTGAGGCCAGAGCAGAAGAAGATCCACAAAGCTTGGGAGGAAGCTCTTGGGCGTGGAGTTTCAGTGAGATGTGCTGACAGGGGAGGGAGAGAGGGAGGAGGCCAGTATCTCGGGCCTACTGGGAGCCAGTGGAATTGCCTGCAGGCCCCCCAGCTGGTGCTTGACCTCTGACACGTAGCCCCCCTGCAGTCCCCTGGGTGCTGCACAGTGCTGGTGAGCTGAGCCAGCAGAAATGAGTCCTACCACCTGGACCAAAACTCTGCACAGCAGCTGGGGTCTGCAGCAGGGCGAGCAAAGACGAGCGCCCTGCAATCCCATGTCCTGGGGACCCCGGGGAAGGCCACAGCTCAATCCCCAGCTGTTGCTCTCTGGCATCTCCCCAGCACTAGGTGCCCTCCTCCATGGCCCAGGCCACGTGGGGAGCCAAGGCTGCACTGTCACGTTCACCCCCTGCCTGGGTCCATCCCGGCCCCTGCAGCATCAGCTACTCTTGCACCATTACACTCATCCCAGCTGCAACTGGAAACGAGCTGCTGAGCTTTCCTCACCCTCCTGGGGCTGAGGAAGCCCTGGGGACCAGTAAGGCATAACAAAGTGGCCTTTCCCTGTCCCTTCTACTCACTCAGCAATTTGGGAGGGAATCTACAGTGCCTGCTCCCTCTGGGGCAGCCTCTCCCTGGCCTCAAGCCCTCCTGAATCCTGGGCACCCCTGGGCTCTGGATGCCCCTGAGCATCCAGGAGAGAAATGTCATGTGGTTTTTGCACATGGACCTTGTTTTCCAAGAAGGCTGTCCAGGAAGAACAGACTCTCAGGAGAGTAACAGGATGAATGAGAGTCCTCTGTCCTCAGGAGGAGAGCAGACTGGGCACGTGCACTCGGCATTTTCTGCACTGACACTTGCTCTCAGTGCCTGGATTAGTGGTTTCTTGTCTGAAATGCTGCTCCAGCTGCTGTCTCTGGCCAGCACACAGGGCAATATTAGGACCAGGTCAGGACTAGGGTAGGGGGAAAGCCTAGGCAGGGTATGGAGGGTGAGAAGTGAAAGGCGGGGTTTAGGGAACCAACATAAGGTTGTGGCTAAGCATAAACTTCACACTGCCCTTATTCCTCTCTTATTTTGTTGGGTTTTTTTCTGCCCTGTGGGCCCGAGGCTGCTAGGAGCTGTCATGGTGCTAGACCTTGAGCCAGCAGCACGGCCTGGGGCTGCCCCACAGTCCTGCCACTGGCAGGAGATCTTTCTAGAAGAGAAGCAGCACCCTCAGCCCCAGCCTCATGCCCATGATAACACAGGCTTCCCCTAAGCACAACTGCATCGAGGTATTTATCTCAGAAATGCAGCACGTAGCAAACAGGCAAAGGGATTTGTGTAGAGTGATGCCTATGTCCTCCCTCAGATGTGGTAGGCAGGGCCTGGAAAGTCATCCTCCCCGGGCAGGACAGACCACGCTGTCCTTCTGCCACATTAAAACAATTATGTCCCACAGTATCTCCAGAATTGCTGGCGGCAGAGAGCCAGCAGGACACAAATAGGGTTCCCTTTCAGTGTCAGAAAAGCAGAACATCGGGTCAAGCTGTGACATGAGATCTCTCATAGCAAAAGACAAGAGTGGAATCTCCTCTTGGGCTGAGGGCTGATGCTTGCTTTGAAGGCACCCTCTGGCACCAGGAAGTTGCTCATCAACACAGACACACAAGGGACACACTGTCAAGGCACCTGCCTGGAGCCCTCTGCTCCCATAGCCCTGGCACCTCAAGTCAGACTTAACCAGGTCACTTTTGGGAAGACCCCCCGACAGCGATCAGGAGTTGGCATCGGACAGCTCCAGGCATCACCCACAGACTGCAAAGGGCCCCTTTATTTGTCTGCCTCCTGCCAGCTGAGGCTGGAAGCCCCCACTACTGAGCAGCCTATGCCATCAGAAGCCCTGGTCCTTAAAATCAAAAGGCTGCAGTTTGCACCTCGGAACAGGTTGGAGGTGGCCTCAAGAGTCTAGAGTTCTCGGTGCTGCTTCTCAAGAGGATCCTCTCAAGCAGACCTGCCTCAAGAAACACTGGGTTGGCCTCAAAGTGGCCGGCTGCCGGGCAAGCCAGGGGAGCGGGACAGTGTGACGGCAGGATCTGCGCTGTGCTGCCTGCCAGGCCCTGAAATCGAGGTGATCGTGGGGATCCAGGAGTTGAAACAAAATCAGAAGTCCACTCAGCAGTGGTCTGCAACAAGCAGAGACACAGGCAGGCTGTGAGCTGTGGCTCTGGAGAGGCAGACAGCACCATGACCCTGGACACAGCAAAAGGGAGGACAACTGCTACGGGGCAGCAGTGTCCCTGCTGAGCCCGCTGCCAGATGTAGGTGAGACAGCAACCGCGTTCTTGTTCTCAGAGGTAACTTCTCCCCTGGCACTGAGCTTGCCTGGCTGATTGGAGCTGTCTGGATCAGGCCAGGAGGGCAGATGGACAGCAGGGAAGGGCAGAGGTGGGCTAGTGTTTAATAAAAACACATGCAAGGCTGGTTGAGCTGGAATGGGGGCAGCGTGGGCTGAGTAAGAAACTGAGATGGTTTTCACTCGCCACCATGTTCAGACATTTCAGCTTCTCTGGGTAAGGAAGGAGGGTGACAGGGGCTCCCTCAGTCCATCCAGCCCCCACCTTCTGCTTCTGAACTACTTCCCCACTCCTGCCTGTCCACGCCAGGGGTGCTGTTTGGCTCCTGCACCCAGAGACAGGACGGCATCCCAGCCACCACGCACTGAAGCCCTGGCAGAGCAGCCAGGCCCGTCCCGAGTTTCGGCCACGGCACAACTGCAAAGGCAAAGCCAGAGAGGTGTCACCCCCTGTCACAGCACATCACCTACGCGTGGCAGCGGCAGCAGGTGCAAGGAGCTGCCTTCCTCTCCTCCACTGCTTCCTTCCTCCCCGTCACTGCTCACGAGCAGCACCCGACCTACGACACCCTCCATGCAGCTGAAACACTTGGGCACCAGTGAGGGCAGGGAGCAGCGAGAGCCCGCTGCTCCAGCGAAGGTGTTGCCGTGTCCCTGTGATGGGGATGTGGCTTTAGAGCCACAGCTGCAGCTCTGAAGGTGGCAGAAAACTCCTGATGTACACACACACACACCACCCCCTGCTTCCCCATCTCCAAACACCACACACCTACCACTCCAGCTGAGGCATCCCAGGCCCACCTTCCTCAATACCCACTGGGTTAAACACACCTAGACAAGGCCAGAATCTGCTGGATTGCAGCCACGGAAGCACAGAACACAGCACCCTTCACCCTCCAGCAGCTCAGGCAAGGCGGACCAGGCGGCCAACCCTTCGTCCTTCTCTCCACGGCGCTCGTCCCTTGGGTTTCGTTCTACCCCCACCCGGTACAACAGCCGTGTCCAGGCACAGCCCCCAGGCCTGGAGGCTGCACTTACCTGGAGAGCAGGGAAGCGGCTTTGTTGGTTGGGAATTACTTTTATTGAGACCATCCCCTTGGTTTCTTTCTAGTGAACAAAGGAAGGGGAGAAAGAAGAGTTGGAGGAGGCGGTGCCTGGACAGCAGCACCCTGTGTAGGGAGATGCCGAGTGCCAGGACCCACAAAGGCAAGGCTCCTGGCTGCTGGGGGAGGACACCCCAGCCTGACCAGAAAGAGCTGCGTTGGGGCTGGCCTAAGAGCCACAGCAGCATAGCTTTGCCACGTGCTTGTCCCATCCCTACGGAGGAACATCACCAGCCCCACGAGGGGCTGGCTGTGGGCACTGCTAAGCATCACCAGCATGAACATGGAGATCTGTATCATCTCTGGCCTGGAAGGAGAAACTGGTTCTGCCAGGTCTCCTCCATCTGTCTGCTCCATGCTGGTCTTTCATTCCTGCCCTCTTGGTGACAATTAGAGGCACAGCACTCATTAGCCTGCCAGAGGGCAGATGCACTGTTGCCCCGCATGCTTCACAGGACCTACCTGGTCCCATGGGGACAACCACATCTGAGGCTTGGAGGGGCCTCCTGGGCTAATCACCCTTCTTAGGAGGCAGGCAAAGATAAGCTGCTCCTTGGTCCCACTGTCTGGAGCAGCGATGTCCTGCCACCGGGCATGAGGGGACCATGGCACTGCAGCAGGGTCAGACCTCCTGTTTAGGCTGGTGGGTGTCCTCAGCACCACCACCACCTCCCTCTGGCCACAGATCAGGGTTACCTCTGTGTGTGAGCCCAAGGCAGGTCTGAGCCCCTGTCCAAAGCTTTCTCTAGCAAGTGTCGGGCAGGATCACCACGATCTCAGTAGCAAGAAAATGGCACCAAGGTGACCTGCAGGAGCAGTTTAGGTCTGCAAAAGCAACTAGTCCCTGGGCTGGAATTGCACACCAACCTTGGCAAGCAGAGGTGGATTCCGAGCCCCACAGACATCAGCACATGTCAGAGGCCCAGCCAACAGCCTTCACAGCTGCTCTCAGGAGGTCAGAAACAAGCCACAAGCACAGACCACCAAGGCTGTGTACAGAGACCCTGGCTCCTGCTGCACACAGCTGTGTGTTGGCCCTGGTATCTAGGAGGGGGTGAACGTTCAGCTAGCATGGACAACTGTAGGCCAAAGGGCTCCTTCCTGGGAAACAACCCTACCAAACACAAATACCTACCAGCATCTTCTGCAGCTGGTCAACTGAGTGGTTGCTCACACTCTGCCCATTGATTTCTACGATTTCATCGCCCACGTGAAGGGAGCCTGCCAGCAACGGGAGAAACATGAAAATGCAGGACAGGACAAGAGCCACTCACCAAACCCAACCTAAACAGCTCCACCAGCCTCCCGACCCGCTGGGCAAGCCGTGGCCAGGACACCGAGGTGTTTGCCTGGGCAATGCGTGTGGAGCCACACGTGTCACCTAAGCCCATGGGACTAAAGCACATGAGGAATGAATTTGAACCCTCCACCCAGTACACACACTTCATCCAGTCTGAAAGTCATCAGCTTGCTTTCTGCTCTTGTGCCCTTCAGTGCTTTAGACTGGGCAAAGCATCTGTTCCAGTTATTCCAACCCAAGCCCCAGCACCTCACCTGAAACCAGTGACAGTCTCCTTACAGAGCCCTGAACACAGGCACTCTTGACACCATCTTTTCAATTGATATACCCAGCCAGATAGAAATCAAACTCCCACAGAGATACTGGAATGTCCCCTGGGTTATTTTGGCAGGGGTAAGCTCAGACTTCCCACCTGGATCTAGGACTGGAAAAGGGGTCTCCTCTTCTAAGCACAGAACATCTCATTTTCACGTCGTCGTCCCCGGCAAGACCCAAACCCAGAAAACAGCACCTATTTATTTATTTTGGCATCTTCCTTTGGTCTGCAGAGCCAATTCGCAGCAAGCCTGTCCCACCCGTGCACTTTAAGAACGGGAAGAGCTTCCCAGGCAGTCTCTGGGGTGTGATCTGTCTCTCGTTACGGTGACCCCATCGCGAGATGGAGATGGACAGTCTCTGGTTTCTGGAAAAGCCCTTCCCCCGACCCTTCATTTCTCCCTAAAGTCTCCAGTGCATTAACATGACAACCACACAGCGAGATCAGCGAGTCCCAAGTCCCTGACATATTCCTAGTGGAAAAACGGACACAGATGTCCCTGTCACAGGGGGCAGGCAGCAGTGCTGGGGGGCTGCCTCATCTCGGCACGGCGAGAAACCAGCTGCAGACGTGCAGCCCGCGCACCGAGGGCCTCATTACCTTGTCTATGAATCATGCCCCCGTGGAAGATCCTGGCCACCATGCAGCTCTGCTTGTCGTTGAGCTTCAGCGTGATTCCCTGGAAGACAGGAAAATCCATGACTGCTTGCCGGAGGGGAAGAGTTCCTGCGCTCTCAGCAAAGTCCCCTCCGGGCCCATGCCCACAGCGGGCTCTGCAGTGGCTGGGCAAAAGCCTCCTACATTTGCCAGCCCAGCCTGCTGCGGCTTCTCTTGGCACAAGCACCACTACCCTCGGATGGGGCTCGCTCCGGATCCCCAGGCAGGAGGCAGGATCCAGCACCTTCTTCCCACGGCCAATGTCTCCTGCGATCTCCCGCTTCCCCCAAGGCCAGCCCCTCGGTACGGCTCTCCCTGGCCCTCTGCCCGCCCTGGGTGCTACCAGGCTTTGGTATCTTGCCAGGTCTCACCATAGGTTCCTCTGTGACCTTCTCAAATTGGACAAGCCGTATCTTCTGCACCTCGCGGCCGCTGCCGTGGGAGGGGCTGCCCAGGGTCGCTGAGCCGTTGGTATAAATGTCCTCGGACATGACGTTCGGGGACTGAGGGATGGCCTGTCGGAGCAAAACAAAGACCGGGGTTTAGGGGTTCTTCCTGAGCAGGGTCTGGGAGTGCCAGCTCCCTGCTACGGGGCTGAGATGTTTCACTGTGTGAAGGTGTCTGGGGCACGAGCGGTGAGAGGACAAGAAAGGGCAAGAAAAGAAAAAGAGCGAAAGAGCTTCGCCCTTGAAGATGTGGGTGTGAGCTTGATCTGCATTTTTCCAGCCTGAGAAACACGGGAGGTAAGAAAACTTCGGAAAATCTACAGGTAGCAGAAGCCAAAATTGTCCACAGCTAATCACCTTCAGCAACAGGGAGCTCCAAACACTACTTGTGTGTTGCAGAAGCACTTGGCCCATAGCTGGCTTGTTGCAGAGCACAAAGGCCAGGACAGCTTCACGGGGAGAACGGAGCAGTTTGGGACTCAGCCCTGAGAACCGGGGCCAGACTCTGCTCTCGCTCAGTTTGCAAGTTCAACCTTTCCTCATCCACACCAACGGGCAACCGACACGGTGCAGAGCTATCTTCACATCCAGGCACCGAAGGCAACGTGGGGAGCAGCCCTGGCTCTAAACCACAACAAAATTAGCTCTGGTAGGGATGTGCCGGAGAGCTGCTGGGCTGAGGCAGCAACCCAGCCCCGTGCAATGGGCTGGGCAGAGAGGGAGCCGAAGGCAGGGGCAGCGGAGCCAGGACCAGCTGGGTCAGCGGTAGAGCAAACTCGATGGGAAGGGCACCGGTGGGACCAGGCCAGGAAGGGTGCGGGGAGCTGTGCCCCCACGCAGCAGTGACAGGGAAGAAGTGGGATTTATTTTTAAGGCAACTACTCCTAAAAGAGCTAACCAACCTCCTCCGCGGAGGAAAAAAATGCAAGTGTGTGCGCTCCAGCTGCCAACGGCTTAAAGGTGGAGGAGGCTGAATCCCGGCCAAGGACCTGCAGCGTGGAAGGAAGAGCGATTTGCAGCCCCTCAGCCTGGCTTCCCATGTCCCAGCAGGGCTGTCACGCCATTCCCAGGGCAGAGCGACAGAGTCGGCAGCGCGGGTGCCCAGAGCGGGCTCTCGGCTCTCTGCCAGCTGTCCTGGCTCTGCTGAGCCAGCGAGTGCAAAGAGGAAGAGGACAAGGAACTTCTCCCGCCCTGCCTGAGGTCCAAGCGCCCATGAGTTGGTCTGAGTCAGCACAGATCGCCTTATCTTGACCGTGCCTTGGAAAAGCGTTACAGTTTGCAATCCCCAGCTCCGAGACTCTAAACTCAGCAGAGTCCAACGACCCAGGACACGGCGCAGTCTGCTCCAGGCACTGGAAGATCCCATCCCCACCGGCTGAGCCTCCCAGCCCTGACCTTTGCTTTTTGCTGAGAGCTGGAGAAAACACCCAGCTCTCGGCGCTGATGCAGCACCAGTGTCACCTTGGTGACTCCCAGGGAGCAAGCCCTGTCACCAGAGACTCACTGCTGTGCCCGGGGATGGCCACCAGTCGCTCTATGGCAGCTCCGAACCCGGCAGACTCTTCTGGCAACAACCTCTGCCCCAAACAGAGCCACCTTGGGTGGTGGGGGCTTTTGCTGACCACACTGGGCAGCTGGTGAATAGGGATGGGAAAACATCCAGCACACGAGGAAGACCGTGACTCACGGGGTAGCAGATTCCAGCCCCGTTGCCGGCCACCCAGAAGCTGGAGACAGGAGCCGCGCATGATTCACGCTCCACGCGAGCGAGCCGACCGGCCAGAGCACCTACCCTGCGCTCTCCTGGCAACTGCCACCCTCTTGGCTGGCTTGGCCCAGCGTAGAGCGTGACCTCGAGAGCCTTTGAAGTCACGCTGGCAGCGGGCCGGCTGCTGCTACTCATGCACTGCTGCTCCGCAGGAAACACGGATGAGGGCTGCTAAGAGCCGGCTCCGTGCCCACGGGCCACTGCCGGTCCTAGGCTCAGTTACTGCTGGGGCCAGCCCTAGGGTAGCAGGTTTGGGGGGACTGAGCTCTGCACCAGGGCTGCTGGGCAGGGCCAAGCAGCACCACTGGGCTGCAGCCTTAGGGGTGCCTCGCAGCTTGGTGGGGAGGGTACAAATCCCGCTCCGGGTGGCAATGCACAGAGGAGCCACCAGTGCCGCTGGTGACCCCAGCGCTCCGCCTGCACTTTCCTCAAGACCCCAGATTTCCGCCCCGTATCCCGTAGCGGAGGGAAGGGCGCTAGCTCCCCAGGCGGTGTTTGCCAACAGGGAATCCGGCAAGCGTGGAGCAATCCTGCGTGAAGTCTCCAGGGCTCGGCATCCTGTCCCCCTGGAGGCCTCGGGATCACCTGTTAGGGTTGCTCCTGCTACTGCAGCGGCTCCGTTGAGCTGGGCGCCACCGGGCAAATCAAACATTAACTGGGCGGCTTGTTTGCAGGAGGCTGAAGCAGCACTGGGAGAAAGCTGCGCTGCAGTGCAAAGGGCATGTTCGGTGGTTTGGTTCCTGGGCCCTCCTGGATGCTCTAACCAAAAGAATTCAGTATCAGGTGGCCTTGGAAGAGCGGAGCTTCCTGGTGAGCACGTGGAGAAAGGTCAGACCCAGGTGGCTTTGCCAAGCAGGCCTCCAAAGTACAGCTGCTCGGATGCAGGAGGGAACGGCACAGTTGGGATCCCTTGGGATTGCCCTCTCAGCTGGCAGGGGAGACACGGTCTGCTGCCCACAGCCAGCAACAAAATCCCAGCAATCTTCAAGAATCATCACCCCTCACTCGATAATCACTGGGGGGTGCGCCGGGAGGCTAGGGCACTTTGTCCCTGAGATGTCCTGGCCCAGCAACCTCACCTCCCACCCTCTGGTGCTCCAACCTCACCTCCCCACCATCCGGCAGCTGCCTGCCATCACGGTCTCAGTACAGTTTAAAAGGCAAAGCGATGCGTAAAAAGAGCAAACTGGTGAAACAAAAATCATTGAGCTTGGGAATTGCTTTTGGGCTGCTCCAGCAGGCTGGGGAGCAAGAGCCATGTGGGCATTTAGAAGTAATTCAGTCCTGCCTTCTGCCAGGGACTACTGCCTTCCCAAGTCTGCCAGCACAACCACAGGAGCAATCTCATCCAAGACTCCTTCCAGCAACGTAATCCAGGTTTAAAAAAAAAAACAACAAAACCAAACAAAAAAACCCAGGCATTTAAACCAAACAGGATTACACTGATAACACTGGAAAAAGGCCTGGAAACACCAACAGGTCACAGCAGGAAAGGAACCAGAGAAGTAGGAGGGATACAAGGGGCCGTGGAGGCCAGAAGATGCTATTGGCTCTGCGTGCCCTTGCACCGACTCCGGATCGTCGAGAACTGCAACGGACAAGAGTCCCATTTTCAAGAGAGCACAGTCAGTTTTGCTGAGACACCATCTTCCCCCCAGGAAAGGCTGATGCAGCCTTTCAGATGTGTTTCTGCAACTGGTCACCTCCAAGAAGTGTCAGTAAAACCGCAACACCGACAGGAGAAACCGTGTCTTGCTGCCCGGCCTTTCCATCCCCACCTTCCAGTACAAGGCCTGCAAAACAGCTTTTCCCCTGCCACCGGAACGTGGCAAAACACATTTGAGCTTAAAAAGTTGGAACCAGCCCTCCCCCGGCTTTCAACCATTTGTTTTGCCCATGGACACTTCAGGATTTTGTCCCTGGGGGCTGTGGCCTCAGTTTGCTCTGGAGCAGGCACCAGTTGGCTGCTTGGGAAGTCCAGTGTCCCCTCTACAACCCCAGGCTCAGCTATTTCTACAAGTTCCCTCCTTTTCTCCACCGGACTCCCAAAGGTCCTGTTCACTGCCCATTTTACAGCTGGGGAACTGAGTCATGGCTGATAATGCCCAAGGTCACCCTGCCAAGGAGGGGCACAGCTGGGAATAAAACCCACTCCTCTTTATACTAATTTGCCAGTTTGGAGATAAGGGAAAGATATGCAGGTCTGTGGTGGGGCTCAAGGGAAGAGGGCAAGTGGCTTCCTCCACTTTAGCTTTTCTGCTTTCTAGCAGTGACCCGGCTTCCCCTTGCTGAGGGGTTGCGTGCCCTGCCGCCACGGGAGGAATGCGGGACGGCGCTTCCCAGCGCGCAGCTCTGCCGGAGGAAATGGGGAAGAGAAACCTCCCAGCTGCCTTCTTTGTCTCCAGCCCAGGAGTAGCCAGCTGGCCCAAGCACCCCTCCCAAGAGCTGCTGCTGGGTGACGTCCCTGCTGTAGCACCGAGGGGCCCAAAGCCACCGCGGGCCAGCACGGTTTCTGCACCAGCATGGCACGGGGATGAGTGCATCAGCCACCAAACTGAGGACACCTAAACCCAGCTGGCTGCCAGCTCCTCTTAAAAGGGCCCAGACGGATCCCAGTTTGCCATCTCTCTCTCTATCCCTACTGGAATAAATGTAGTATAACATCAGGGAGCTGCAGGCCAGCTCCTACATTTTCCATGCCCTGCTGCCACTGGCAATTTATCCCTGCTCTGCCTGTGGCCTGGCCGGTCCTCTGCCTGTACCCTGCACCCTGCAGGCACAGGGATGGGAGAGCTCATCTCAGCAGCTGCCTGATCCAGGCACTTTGTTTTAAAGGCTTTTCTAATTTTTTTTTTTAAAGCACTCTGCCAGGGTTGAGTCATAAAAATGTATGAACCGCTGGAGAGGGATAGATCTGACAAGGCTCTTTTGGATGCCGTGGTGTCTAACGGCATCAGCCAAGGGCAGCACTTCAGAGAAATTTCCTCCCTGCTCTCAGAGGCTCCTCACAGCTGCAAGGAAACCGCAGCCCAGGCACATTATGCTACGGCTCTGTCAGGGACTCCAACGTCGAAAATCTCTGCTGGGAGAAAAGCACCAGCTGCTTAGCACGGGGACGGTGACCTTCTGGTTGCATCCAAGCTACCCCAAATGACACTGGCCGAGGAAGGAGCCCTCCCAGCAGAGCGGAGACGGCTGGCGCAGCCTGCTCTCCTTCCACTGGAGGTGAGCTACACACGACCCCCCCGGCCCCCTCCCTGCCCCGAGGCAGGTGTGAGAAGAGCTGGTTGCATCCTCCTTCTCTGAGGCTGAGACTCACCACCGTCACCCTTCCAGCCAGTGCTGTGGACCTGGATGTTGCTCAGCAGCTGAATCAGCTCATGTGACAAGCAGTTCCAGTTCAGACCAGCTACAACTTTGCACCAAAACAAGCACAAGCTCCTCTATGGCAAGAAGCAGAAGCCTCCTTCACCTGCACCCAAGCCCCTCCTTGCCCGGCCATGCTGTGTCACAATTCCCCAAGGAACACCACGTTCCCCACTGAAAAACCCTTGTTCCTGAGGTGCTGGAGACCGGCAGCGCCACACACGGGGCACGTACCTGGGCTGCCACCTCCCGCCCGCCCTGGGGTCTCTGCCTTAGAGGCCTTGCTCCCTCCTGCGCCTGCGGGAGGGACGGGATGGAGGGGGATCCATCCCCGGCGAGCCTGTGCCGGGTCTCCGCCGGGCGCACGGTGCCGCTCTGAGGGCCGGCGGGGAACTGGGGACGGGTAAAAGGGACGCGGGACGAAGAGGGGCACCCCCAGAGGGTCCCCGCTCGACCTCGNGGAGGGCCGCAGGAGGGTGCTGCGTCGTCGCTGGGTGTTGCCGGCAGTGGTCAGTGCCGAGCGACGGGCGCCCGGCGATTGGCGGGAAGCTGGAGGCCGAGGCGGCCCCAGAAGTCGAAGGGCTGGGGCACGGCGTCGAGGCACAGGCAGCCACCGCTCAGAGCCCCACCTCGCTGCCCGCATGGGGCCTTTTCCCCAGGAAACAGTGTCCCAGAGAATCCCAGAATCCCGGAATTACTGAGGCTGAAATAGACCTCTGAGATCAAGTCCAGCCTATGGCTTAACACCACCTCAGCTAGACCATGGCACTAAGTGCCACATCCGATGATGAGCTTTCGAGGTCCCTTCCAACCCCTAACATGCTGTGATTCTGTGTGTTGCTGTGATCCAGTCTTTCCTTAAACACCTCCAGGGGTTGTGACTCCACCGCCTCCCTGGGCCGTCTGTTCCAGTGTTTAATCCCCCCTTCCTTGAGGAAGTGCTTCCTGATATCCAACCTAAACCTCCCCTGGCGCAGCTTCAGGCCACGGCCTCTCCTCCTGTCACCAGTTGCCTGGAAGAAGCCCGACCCCCACCTGACTACAATCTCCCTTCACGTAGTTGTCTCTGCTGGTAACAGCCCCTGGCCCGGGCGCTGGACGTGCTGGAGCAGCAGCAGAGCTGCCGGCCTGCACTTGCCNCTCGGCGGGGAAGGGAGCCGGGAGGGCAGGGGCGCGCTGCCCCTGGGAGCTCTGCCCTCCGGCCGCCGCTCACCTCGGGCTTGGGCCGGTTCTGCAGGAGGTGCTCCAGGTAGAGGTCGGAAAGCGCCGTCCGCATGCTGCCGGCGCTGGCGCTGCGCCCGGACTTGAGGGTCATCCCGCCGCCCTGAGCGGCTGCAGCAGGTTCNCCCGGGCGCTGGACGTGCTGGAGCAGCAGCAGAGCTGCCGGCCTGCACTTGCCAGGGAAGCTTGCTGACAAGTTTACGTGCTCATGGGACCCTGCTGGAGGAGGTCGCCCGTCCTCCTCACGCCAGCTCGGGTGGCTGCTAAAAGCAGGGCAGGAGGCCGGGTCTGAGAAAGGCTTTGTCCCCTCACAGCCAGGGCAGAGGCCCAGCCATGGCACTGGTGCGTACCTGGCTTTCACAAGCTGATGGTTATGTGCAGAGCGGGCTGTGCTGTCCCTCTGGGATGCCTCCGAAGTGAGGACACCGGGAGATTTCTCCGCAATGTGTCAGGGATGAGCCTGTTCTCCTTGCACTGTTCTGGATCTTCTACTTCATGCACCTGCAACTCACATTCAGGAGCTGTCGAAGTTTTTGTGCTCTTGCTACAAGTCTTACTGATGCCAGAGCCCAGATAAAGTCTGAATTTTATTTGGGGACGGGAAATTAACTCTGGTGGGATCTTCTTTAAGATAATCACTGAAGGGATTTTTCACACCATCCCTTGGATCATGAAGGTTTTGAGATTTCCTTGCGCTGGACTCCCACACTGCTGCTACACAACTTCCCTGGGTTGCCTCAGTCTAAAATTACCCAAAGAAATACAAAGAAGGGTGTAAATCCCTAGAGGAAGGAAATTGCAAAGCAAGGGAATAAGAGGAGGGGAAAAAAAAAAAAAAGAGAGGAAAAAATCCATCTTGCTCTCACAGCAAGTTTCTCCTGCCTTCTGGGAATAAAACTGCTCCTGACTGGGCTATCAGAAGACCCAGAGTGCTGTGAGATGTGGGGAAGAGGTGTGGGAGCCACAGGTACTGATGCAACTGGCTCTGACAGCTGCTCTGGTGCTTTCAGGAGGAAAGAGCCCCAGCAACGCAGCCTGGGGAGGAAGTGAGGAGAGAGCTCTGCCGCAGCAAGGCAGCCTTGTTCCTCACAAGGTGGATGGGCAGAGGCAGGAAAGGTGCTGGGGGTCTGCCCCCAACACACCCCACAGGAGAATTCAGACCGTGTCAGTGGGAATACATCATCTTTGTGTGCAAACAGAGGCAGAAAGCTGACTTCTCAAGCAGATGCCCTTATCTGGAAGCTTGGGGAAAGTTCTAGTATCACCTTTGTGCTCTGGGGCTCTGTCTACTGGTGGGGTTTTTTTAACTTACTTTTAACTATGGCCTCGTAGACCGAGGGCTAGCTTTTGGTCAGCTTCCTCCCTTGTAAATCTCCCGTTGCATCTTACCCCGGTGGCCAGAGGATGAGCAAGGGAGCCCCACAGAGCAGGAAGATGGGCCCCAGCCATGGCAGCGGGAGCAGTGTGGGAAGGAGATGAAGGGAAGCGGAGGGCCAAAGCCCAGTGCTGATTCAGGCTGAGTAAGCACTACCTTCCCTCCTTGTGAAATGAATGCTGGGGCCTGGAGCAGGGCCTCCTCCCAGGGCCCCTTATCTTTGCTGCCTCCTCATCCTCCAGGACCGTCCCTGGGCAGCAGGAGCTTGTACAAAATGAAGCTAAGAAGCTCTGGGGCTAATTAATTACTAGTTGCTGGTAATGCTGACTGAGCCTCCGAGGTCTGCAAGGTTGGAACAGAGGAGAAAGTGCAGAGAGATAATGGAAAATTACTGCTTCATTCTTCAGCACGACACTGGAAAATTACTGTTTAATTTTTCAGCATTATGTCTGACAATATGGCATCTGGTATAGGAGGGACAGGGAGAGGCTGACAACAAGCCAGCCGCCGTGGCAGCTCCGCAGGCCTTCTCCTCCCCAGCAGCAGGGGCAGCCAGGGCCCTGGAGGGCCGATTCCAGCCCTGGTGAGAGTTCAGTGTCCTCAGGCCTGGCCCCACAGCTGTCAGTACTCTTGCTGAGTGTCGCAGCCCAGGAGCTCGATCCTCAGGGCAATGTGGTTGTGCCACTGGCGGGGGTGTATCTTCACGTAGCGGGCAAAGAGCGGGGGGTCGAGGCTGTTCATCGCTGTGCTGGTGTGGTCTTGGTTTGCCTTGAAAATCTGGAGGGGAGAGAAAAATCAGTGATGGGCTCTCCTCCGCTGCCGTAGTAAACCCCTGACTTGAGGACACGAGACAAGCACCGCTTGGGAACACTTTAGGGAGGAAAAAGCACGGCCTGGCCAGCTCACCGCCCTTGCAAAAAAAATCCTGTGAGCCTATTTGCTGCCCAGGGTTGTGCTTCCTGCCTCAGGGGTGGCCACGGAGCAGCTCTGCCTACCTTCTCCTTGCCGTCCTGCAGGACCGGCTTCCAATGCACGCCGTCCTGACTGCTGGAGACCGCAAACTCCTTCACAAACATGGGGGTGAAGACAGCCTTGGCACCTTGGGTTATGATCGCAGTCACCTTCTTGGTCACTTCAAAGTCCACCTGCAACCACTCCCTGGGGCTGTTGCTCTGTGGAAGGACAGACTGCCTTCAACCCTTCAGCAACAAGGAGAAAGACGCTTTTGTTTCAGCCGAGGCCAGCGCAGGGCGCACGTGGCTGTACACGCTCCCCGTGCAGCCCCGGCTAGGAGAGGTTGCAAGCACCCAGCCTGCCTGCCGGGATCCCACCTGCCTGCCCATGCCCCAGGTGCCTGCCTGGGGATCTCCTTGCTGGTGCTACCTTTGGCCTCCACGCATTGGTCCTCCCCTGCAGGTTCAGACGGGCCTGGGAGGGTGACCAGCTGGAGAAGATGTTGGTGCTGTAGGAGGACGCAGAGATGCGCTGGTCAGGGATCCCTCTGGTCTCCATTCCTAGGGGCATGGAGCAGCCTGGAAGAGAGGAGCAATGCTTGTCAGAGGTGGGGGGAACACGTCCATCATGGAGATGCCTTCTGTCTGCTTACTGCTCCAGCTACTCTAGATCTACTTTCTCAGGTTCCAGGTTGTCTCTCGTGCTTTGCTGCAGTATCACGGTCCCTGCGCTGCCGAGGGCCCCTGCCTGCAGCACGGCTCTGGCCGGGCAGTGCCAAACTACACCTGCCACTTAGTTCCACTTTCTTTTCTCCCTGAAGATTTTATCTAGGAAGAACGTGAAGAATTTTTTTGCATCTGTCAGGACATAAGGAGAACCTGTCTCCAGGGGAAGGACAAGAACACCTAGCAGGGAGAACACCCTGCACGCGACCGGGTGCCAGTGTGCACAGCGGCCTCCGAGCCAGTGGCAGGGGCTGACAGCACAGTCACTGCTGCTCGTAGCTGCCGGAGAGTCCACTCTGCTGGTGTGCAAAGCTACAGAAAGGATTCCAGAGCACTGCTGCCCCGGGTGATGCTGCGGGGCCAGAGCAATCTTGCCTTGGAGTGGCAAAACCAGAGAAAAAGCCAATAGTGTCCGTCTCTGCTTGTTCCCTGCTCCCCCAGACTGAGGCAGCAGCTCCCCAGCTATCAGCTTCGCTGCTGCTGGAGATTCTGGTGGTTCAGAAAAAAAGCGGCGGTGAGAGCTGACCCCACGCTCTCCTTCTAGTATTGCTAAGGCTATCGTGAGATTTTCCAGTGTTCTTCCCCCCACTATTTCAATACTATCTCCAGCCTCCTTCTTTCCCCTCCGCAACAGGCCTGCGGAGTCTTGAAACACACGGAGCTGGCCCTCAGCACCGCACGGGATGAGGCCCCAGCTTTGGTGCTCGGTAACCTGAGGTGGAACGTACTGTTCAGGTCACAGCCGACGAGCTCCATGCGCAGCGTGGTCCGGATGCTGTAGTGAGTGGGGTTAATGCGGATGTACCTGGCTACGATCGGGGGGTTGAAGTGATTTTCTTTCACTCCCGTTGCATCCACGTTTGCAAAGAACAGCTGCAGGGAAGGGGAGAAAGAGGGTTGTTGTACCGGTGGAAAGAGGGGTAGATGGGACGAGGGTTAGCGAGGAGAAGAACACGGCTGTCTGGCACTTCTCTATCTTATCGCCTTCAGGGAAACCATCTGAGATGAGATTCAGGAGACGGAGGTGGGAATGGCCAAATCGGATTCAACCACTGAGAAACAGGAGGAGGAGAAACTTGGGGTCTGTGCAAATCAACACGTTTTTATATTTTCACCAAACACAGGGGACAAAAAGAAGAAGGAAAAAAAAGTCAGTCCTAGGACTTTTGAACCTGAGAAAACTTTTGCCCGTAGCTGGTGTACATGATGGAGGCTTTTCTGGATACTTTTCTTCTCCTGATGGAATGAATGATCAGCCTAGAGAGTGTTTCTTTTTCTAAGGAGCAGAGACCCCCAAATCACCTGCACAATGTTTTTAGAAAGCCCAATTTACCTTTGGGGGGGTCAAAAATACGTTCAGGCAAAATCTTATCCCTAGCCCTAAGTAACACGCAACGTAACGTTAAGAAGTGGATCTCACAGCCTGGTATCGTGGAAAGAAATAGCTCAGTCAATTTAAAATGAGACAGGTGGACACAGACAGCAAGTTCCTTGCAGATTCAGTCATCCTGGCAGTGACTGCTCGCTGTTTCTGCCCTAACCAAGTATCACAGGGGCTCAGGAGGTCTCTGCCTTGTGTACAGAGCTCCCTGGCCTTCAGCACCCCAAGAGACCTCATTCTGGGAAGGTAGTCTCCTCGAGACCCTGTTCACCTTACCATCTGGGTGCTGGTGGCGTTGCCCTTGTATTTCCTCCACCTTTGCCCATCAAGGCTGTAGAAGACGACAAACTGGGAGATGTAAAGGCTGGAGAACTTTTGTCGGGCTCCTTGGGTTTTTATGCTGTGAATGATCATGACATGCAAAAGGTCCACCTGGGAACAAAAGTCAGGGATTCATTTCTGACAAAATACCAAGTCATATTCAGGCAACGCACTGTAAACCCATGGAACTGGCTTCCTCGTGACATAAGGGAGCACAGGTTGTGAAAGGAGTTAAAATAGGCGTTCCTAGGGGCACAAGTCAGCCAAGAGCTGGGAGAGGGCAGCGGAGAGCTGTTGGGAGAGGTGAGCTCTTGGTGGTGGTTGGGAGAGTTTTGCACAATCTGATGCTGCAGCCGGACTACCGAGTGATTCCTCTGCTGCACTGAGGATGGATCTGGATGGATCATGGCCAAACCAACTGCTGTTGGGATCTAATTAATGTGTATAAATATCTGAGGGCTGGGCGCCGAGAAGGAAGTGACAACCTCTGTTCGCTTGTGCCCTGGGAGAGGACAAGGGGCAATGGATTCAGGCTGGAGCACAGGAAGTTCCACCTCAACGTGAGGAAGAACTTCTTTGCTGTGAGGGTGACAGAGCACTGGAACAGGCTGCCCAGAGAGGTGGTGGAGTCTCCTTCTCTGGAGACTTTCAAGACCTGCCTGGATGAGTTCCTGGGTGACCTGCCCTGGGTAATCCTGCTCTGGCAGGGGGGTTGGACTTGATCATCTCCAGAGGTCCCCTCCAGCCCCTAACATTCCGTGATTCTGTGCTCTCATAGCACCCCTCCCAGAGGGGAAGCAGAGGAAATAGCAGGACACAGCTTGGGACACCCTGGCCGTCTGTGTGCGCATCGTTCTGCGCCGCGCCGCAGCCAGCGGCGTGCTCTTGCAACGGCCCCAGTGGTACCTCTGGCCACAGGGCCCCTCTTACCTGGATCCAGGCATTGCTGTGGTCAGTGCTCCAAGCATTGATGGAGCCGGTGTTATCCAGCCTGGCCAGGTAAGGAGCCCAATGCCCTGTGAAAAGAGCACACAGATATGAGGCTGCTGCTGGCCCCTGGCACTGCCCAGCCCAAGGTGGCAAGAAGTTCATCCACAGGATGGGACCTGAGGGTCACCCTAGGGTTTAGTAGCCACGTAAAGGGTGGCAGAGTACTGACATGATGGGCTAGACACGTGGGAAGGCATCTCCAGGTCCCGAGTGGGACGCTGACACAGACATGGATGCAGGAAGGACTTTGCCAGGGACCTTGGGCAGGCAAGCATGTGGGTTTCCTTGGCTGAACCTGCCTCAGCCTCACCTGCCTTCTTTGCAGCAACAACCCTACTTACCATACTGCCCTGAAGCTGTGATCTGAGAGTCTGCAATGTGGCCCGAGGCCAGGCCAAGGGCGCTTCGACAATCTGCAGCCAAACAGGAAGAAGGAGGGCAAAAAACATGGAGAGTTGATCAGATAACAAGGCTGTGGAAGAGAAAGCCTAGGCTGGGCAGCAACCTCCAGGCTCAGCAAGGTTGCCTCAATCCTCCAGCAGCCCCCAGGCTTGGTTGTCTCACACCAAGCAGTGAGTGTCAGAGGTCTTCACACCCATCCCTGAATTTTAGGGATGCTGGAAGTTCTATGCTCCCGACCCCGATGTCGGCAGCGCAGAATTCCCGGCATCAGCCACAGCAGCCTCTTGCCAAACTCCTGTCCTTGAATCCCCGACGTCTCGCTCCCACGTCCTGCTCTCCCAGCAAGGCTGACAAGTGTCCCTTCTTTATACTGCTGTCTAACTCCTAGGCCGTTTTGTTGCTAGGCATCATCTTTTAAAAACAAGTATCGTGTTGCTAAAGGAAAAGTCTGCCTGTCAGCCCTAACTCGCTGTGTCTCTCTTCTGCTCTGCTGAGCACAGGGCTGTTTGTCTCTTGTAATAACCGTTATTATCAGCAGCTTGGCACGTCTTGGCATCCCTGCTGCATGGCCAGTGCTTCTGGGGATAACGTGAATTTGAAATCTCAAGCAGATTTTTAACTCGCAGAAAAATTTTCCGGCTGGCATTTAATACTTTTTGAGAAAGAGGAGAGAGACTGTCACTGTGTGATAAAATCCTGCTCTCACAAACCACTTTCCCCAGTGCTTAATTCTGGTGAGACGGACACACGTTGTTCTGGGGTGAATGGAGTGAGAGGTTTCCTGTGGATTTTGCAGTTGCTCTCGGAGCTGTTTGTCTCAGAGCAACCTGTCGCCAGGCCGTGTCGCTTGCTGCCTCCCGCCATCGCTCCGTGCCTCAGTTTACCTCACGCTGTGGCTAAGCAGCTGGGTACTGTACCCTCCCAACAGCACGTGCGTGTTGTTGCTGGGGTAAGTGCATTTCACAGGAGGTCCAGGGACCTTTGGTTTTGGAAAACAAGAGCTCTGGGAGGCAGCAAATATTTGCAGGCAAATGAAGCTGGTCTCACAGCCTTCACCTCAGCTCTGTCCCTGACTCTGTGCTCTCTGCTGAGCTACGCAGGGTGACGAGGGCTGGAGTTGTGACTGTTTTTCAAAGCGAAAGCCCAGAAGACCCCGCTTGGGCCACTCCAGGGAAAACTCTGAGAGACCTGGAGGAGTGAACTCAAAAGTCTCTTTTGCCGTCTCTTGCCACGGCAGCAAAGCAGGTGAAGGTGCAAGAGGATAACTCACTCCGGTCGTACACGAGGAAAAGAGCGCTCATCCCGGCCTGCTGGTGCTCTCCCACTTTGCACTCTACCCGCCAGATCCCAGCATGTGAGGGCCACATCTCCACCGTCCCAAAGACACCTGGCCAGGAGTGGAGAGCAGAGCAGGGGAAGTTACTGGCTGTAATAGGACGCCACGGTGCCAAGCGCTGCGCAAACACAGAGCCAGACTCTTCCAGATCCGTTCCCCCTTGTTGCTACCCCCGCTCTGCAGGGTTGGCACTTCCTAACGGACACGGACGCGAAGCTCCGGCAGCCGGGGCGTGCGCGGTGCTCGTGCTGCATCTCACCGGGATAAAGGTTGTAGACTCCCATGCGATACTCCTGGCTTGTCCTGACACTCAACAGCTGCCCGTGAAAGTGGATGGAGTGGATGTCCTCCGTGCTGCCCATGTTCAGGAGGTGCCATCGGACCCGTTGCTGCTGAGCCATCACCAGCCCAGGTAGCGTGTCACCCACATAGCCGTTGATGGCTGGGGAAGGCAGCAGTCAGAAGCAGCTCAAAGCTCCAGGATTTTTCCATCCCAATATAGATACCGGGATGGAAAGTGTAAGGGCGAGGGTCCTCACCATGGAAGGAATGGTTTCTCCTAAAATCAGGGTTGTCCTGCTGGATGTGGCAGGGAGGCCGGCAGTTCCTCTCCATGTTCTCCAGGAAGTACCAGCTTTTGGTCTCGTCAAAGATGGTGAAGAGCAGGGAGAACTCCTGCACAGCTAGCTGCCGTCTGAAAACGAAGCTCAGCACCCCGTTATGGCAGATGATCAGCGGCCCAATGAGGCCCGAGTGCAAGTCCTTCTCCTGCCAGAGAGCCAGGAGAGAAGGGTTTGCCTTGGAGGAGGAGGCGGCGCTGACGCCTGCAAGCGACACAGAGAAGAGAGGGGGGAGAAAAAGAAGAGAGGGGGGAGAAAAAGAAGAGAGGGGGGAGAAAAAGAAAGCACCAGCATGCACCCATCACTGTGCTAGACACCTGAGACTCTGCACCGCCACAGGCTACTCTCAGCACAGCACCACAGGAAAAGCCTTGACCTCACAGCCAGGACCCAGGTGTGATGCCTGTCTCTTCTTCCCAGGATGCTACATGGGATAGACTCCCACCTACCAGGTCCACATTGGAGAAGTAAGCCCAGGCCTTGCAGTCGAACTCCTGCGTGGTGGGTGCCATCTGAGGCAGGACTTTCCAGGAGTACTTGCGCAGCTCCCCGGGCAGCACCACCTCTCCACCCTGCGCCGCGCCCTGCGTCTCCTTGTAGGCTTGCAGCGTGGAGTGGAAGGAGAAGGGACGTGAGGCCAGGTTCTTGAATGTCACCTGCACCAGAAGGAAGGCAAAGCAAAGGGAGCGGTGGGAGGGGTGCAGCACTAAGAGTGCCCTGGATGCTGGGGTTGGATCCAGCCGGCTGATGGGAAGGAGGCGGCCGTGTCCTCAGTGCCCAGGCCTCCAGCTGGGCCCCGGCCAGCTCCTAGTGAACCACGAGCTGTGGCTGTGCAGGGTGATTCCCCAGTGGAAAGTGCATCCTGGTCACGTCAGCAGGATGAGGACCTCTGCCCGCTCAGCCACATTACTGTCTCTGCAGCATCAAAGTGCTGAATGCATCCTAGGGAAGATTTCAGTGAAAAACCGGGTAACTTCTCCAGGCACACAAGTTGTGAGCCTGTTGAAGAGCCTTTCACTTCTTAGGTTTGCACTGAAGGGCCTTTGGTGGTGAGGGAAGCCCAAGCCTGCCCCTCACGTAGAGAGCCCAAAGAAGCTGTACCGAACCCTGCTTAGCTCATTGCCCTTTTTACAATTTCCTCACTGAAAAGGCTGCTCAGGGAGCCTAGAAGCTGCTTGGGCTGTGCTGTTACAAGGCTTGGGGCTGTGTCAGCTCTGGGACTTTGCATCTGAGTGCTCCTGGCCCGTTCCTCCAGCCAGCAAGGTCCCCCTCCCTCTCAACCTGGATCCATCCATCTACCACGCAGGGTGCCAATGGGCAGCTCCTGCCCCTGAGCCTGCAGAGCCTTGCAGAGCCTGCAGGACCACCTCAGCTCTTCCTCTGGCTGAGCACGGTCAGCAACGGGGGGGATTGGGGGTTTTAAAGGAAATGGGAACTTTCAATTCACCATGATAACGTCTTCAACTTCCGCCCTGATGTACGGCCCCAGGATGCCCAAGTGCTCGTCCAGCTCTCCCCGCAGCAGCGGCTGTGTGAAGGAATCGTCCATGTACTCTCGGAAAACCACCTTGCGGTACTGCCGGAAAGACTTCCTCCTGCCCCTCCTGGGGTCCCTGCTGGTGTGAGGGCAGTTAAACGAGTCATAGAATCATAGAATCACTCAGGTTGGAAAAGCCCCTTGGGCTCAGCGAGTCCAACCCTTAACCCCACTCCACAAAGCTCACCCCTAAACCAGATCCCCCAACAGCATCTCTGAAGGGCCTTTAAACACAGCCAGGGATGGGGACTCCACCAGCTCCCTGGGCAGCCTATTCCAACATCTGGCTACTCTTTCTGTGAAAAAAAATTTCCCAATGTCCAGTCTAAACCTCCCCTGTTGCAGTTTGAAGCCGTTCCCTCTTGTTCTCTCACTAATTATCTGTGAGAAGAGACCAGCACCAACCCCTCTACAGTGTCCTTTCAGGTAGTTGTAGAGAGTGAGGAGGGCTCCCCTCGGCCTCCTCTTCTTCAAACTAACCAGCCCCAGCTCCTTCAATCACTTTTCAAAAGATTTATTCTCCAGGCCCTTCCCCAGCTTCATTGCCTCCTCTGCCCTCGCTCCAGCACCTCCTTATCTCTCTTGTACTGAAGTGCCCAAAACTGGACACACTACCCAAGGTGTGGCCTCACCAGTGATGGGGGGACAATCACCTCCCTACTCCTGCTGGTCACACTATTTCTCATCCAAGCCAGGATGCCTTGGCTTTCCTGCCACCTGGGCACACCGCTGGCTCATCTTCAGCCGCCTGTCGATGAGAACCCCCAAGTCCCCCTGTCAGGCAGCTTTCCAGCCACACTTCTCCAAGCCTGGAGCGTTGCCTGTGATTGTTGTGGCCCAAGTGCAGGACCTGGCACTTGGCCTTGTTGAAGCTCCTACCATTAACATTGGCCCATCGATCCAATCTATCCAAGTCTCTCTGTAGAGCCTCCCTGCCCTCGTGCAGATCAACACTCCCACCTAACTTGGTGTCATCTGTGAAGTTACTGATGATCCACCCTGTGTCCTTATCGAGATCATCAATAAAGACATTAAACAGAAATGGCCCCTGAGGAACACCGCTTGTGACCGGCCACCAGCTGGATTGCACTCCATTGACCACCACTCTTTGGGCCCATCTGTCCAGGCAGTGCTTTATCCAGCAGATATTGGATGATACTGTCAGATGACGCTGTCCCACAGGGAGGGCAGCCATGCCAGGGCTGCTGCAGGGCAGGGATGATCCAGAGCCTAGAGGATCCCTGACCAACTTCAAGGAAGCTGAAGGTTGCTGGCATTACAAAACTCTCCAGCTGAAGGGGAAGCACTGGGAGCATCCTTCCCCTGGCCTTCCTGGCTGGGTTGTACAGTCATAGCCTTGTGATCCCGGCCGGCAGAACGCGCCAACTCACACGTCAGCTGCACGATTCACACAGTGCGGGAGGGATACGTGAGGAACAGTCACACTTACGTGGCTTTTAGGAAGTGCTGGGGTCTCTGGTTCCCGTATTCCCACATCACTTCCACCGCTGCGATGAAGTATTGTCGTACCTCCCCCTGGAAGGAGCGCGGGTCGTGTTCCTCTTCCCCATAGATGTAAAAATCCTCCATGGTCTGCTCTGTGTCTCCATACTCGTCGTAGTCCAGCTTGCCAGCCTTTAGCCTTGAGGGCCTGGAATGGGTCACGTTGTTCAGAGCCAGGCTCTCCCTATGTCCTAGGGTATGGTGGTTCTTCCCGGCTGTGCTGTTGCTTTCCTCATCCTTCTCGGGCTCTCCTAGACCCTGTCCCTCTCTCTTCCCGGTTTCTTTCTGGGCAGCTTCCTCACTGAGCACGTGCCATCCACCCAGACCGGTGTGCACAGATGTGGCTGTTTCTTTGGTAGCGCTGCGATTGTGAACATGGCTCCTCGGAGACAGGGAATAATTCCCTTTGGAGGCTGGTTTCATGGGGATTTCTTTAGGGCTCTGCCCAGACGTGCCCTGAGGCACATAGTCCTCTGTGGCATTGGTCTTGAGCTGCTGAGACTCGGGACTGAGCTGACTCAGCTGCTCCACAGAGTTTGTCTCCTTCTCCATCTGTCTTCTCACCTGAGCTTGCTTGCTCCCAGGAGCTCCCCAGACAGCACCTCTGCTCAGCTGCAGCTCAGCTAAAGCTGGGCTCTGAAAGCCCCTGGCATATCCCACTGGCCCTAGGGAGACTGGGTCCCAGTTTGAGGCCGGGTCTGCAGCCACAGCAGCAGTCAGCTTTTCCGAGCCGCTCGCTGCCGTCGCCGCTATGCTCCGTAACGCTCCCTGCGTGGGGAAGGAGTGTCCGCTCTGCTGGATCCCCTCTCTGCTGCTCTGCACCCCCTCATCTCTGCTCTGCCTCCTCTTAGGACGCATCTCATCAGCACTATCCCCAAGTAAAGCCTGTGGAGCATCTCTGGCTAGTTGTAGTCTCCCCTTAACCATGTTTGATTTTTCTTCCAGGCTTTGCTGGGCCGCCACCGCCTCAGGCAAACTTGATACCAGGGATCTCTTTTTGAAGCGAGGGCTGCAAAAAGGGGAATGAGGTGCACACGCCTTTGGGGCTGTCTCAGGGCTCTGGCTGGCCAGATCCTGTTCTGCTCTGGTACCTTCAGAGAGGGGCTTCCTGCTGCCAGACCTACTGGTGTTGGCAAGACCCAGACCATGCAACAAGCCTCTGCTCTCCAGTGACCTGGCTTCTCGAGACCTCCAGCTGGTGCCACTCATGCCCAGGGTGGGAGCTCTTTGTCTCAGAAACTGCTCAGGGCTGGTTAAGAAAGCATTTGGAAATTGCCTGGTGCCATTGGCCACGACATTTGATTCGGGAAAGGCAAGACTGTCCGTCTCTGACAATTCCTTAGTGGCTGTTCCATCCTGAAATACTGCCTCCAAGATTAATTCATCCCTCTCTTCCGTCATTATATAGCTGGAAGGCTCAAGGTCATTGGTGTGTGCAAAGGTGGTTTCTAGAATGCTCGTGCCTTTGGCAAGTTCACTGTCTTCTTGTTCTCTGCCACTTTTTTCAGGCAAGTAGTTACTCCCATCTGCGAGTGTTTGTTCTGGTACAGGTTTGCTGGGTCCCACGTCTGAAAAAGAAACATTTTTCCCTTCAAAAGAATCATAAGAGCCTTGCAAAACCACTTTGTGAGGTCTTTTCTCCAGCCTAGCATCTAATTCATTTGATGAATAATTGCTTTCTCTGGTGTGACTGTGAACCACAGCCTGAGAAGAAGTCCTGTTGTCTTCTGTCTTGTCTGAAGATGCAGAAGGATTGTCCAGTGTGGAGTAAGAGTTATGATCAGTACTTGAGGCTGGGTCTGTATTAATTTTCTCTTTTGACTTGTACAGATTTGAGGATATTGTGTTAGTCTCTCTTAGCAACTTGTCCTCAGCACCCTGTGAAGATGTGTCTTGAAGTCCCAGATTGTGCTCCAGGTAATTCTGGTGAAAGGAGCTGCTGTTCTCTTGGAGAGAAGCATCAGCAATTAAATCCCACAAACTTCCTGCATGAGTAGTTGTCTTTTGGGGCTCTGCTTCCAGGATCTGTAGTGTACTACCAGGCTGGACCATCGTCCTTTTGACTGGCTCCTGCACCTTTGAGATTTTTGTCACCTTCCTTCCCGCCAGGGCATCTTCTAGAGCTGGTGTGGCTTGGTGCAGCCACTGCTGACCTTCTTCTGAGCTCACAGTATCAAGAACCCTGCCACTGACACTCGCCAAATGTTCTGCAGGAGGGAGAGCTCTAAACCCTTCCTCCTGTCTGATGATTTTTGACAATTCTTCTTCATCTTCCAGGAAGGATTCATAGGACACTGGCTCATAGTTTGTCTCTGGCAGGGAAGACATGGAAATATCAGGTGGATGTGGGACTGTTCCTAAAAGTGTTGATGTGCCATTGGAAGGGGGATCAGTATTCCTGCCACTGCTCAGGAGGGCTCCATGGCTGGGTTCTGTCAAGCACAATCTTGGCTTCTCTGTCTCATTTCTGGAAGAGGTGACGTTGTTCCCTTGCTCATTCACACATGGTCTGTGCCAGTTCTTTCTTTTAGAGAAGCCCCTGGGTTGGAAGTCAAAGGTGCCCTCCTCCTCCTCCTCAAAATCCAGATAATCTTCCTCATCAGCATATTGCTCATGCTGGCACTGCGAGACTGTGAACTTGGCGTGCATCCCTCGGTCTCTGAAATCGGAATTCAGACACCCCAGTGTCCAGATGCCTGTCTCAAGAGAGGACAAGAGGACACCGTCAGCCCACCACAGCGGGAAATCAGGAGAGCTGCCATCCCCATGCTGCTCTCTTGCTAGCACAACCTATATTTTCAGGCAGCCTCCGAGATTTCACAGAATCACAGAGTGATCTCATGTTTTCTCAATCCCCAGGGTATTTTACAGCTGGTCTCACAAGATATCGGGGTTGCCGGCAATGCCAGAGTCAGTCCCAACAAGTGCCACCAGCAGGGCCGGCGGTTTCTACCAGAGCTTAATAAGCTACACACACCTGTGAGGCCCCAGCAATAGCTTGGTGAGAACAGTTAATTTCACTGAGAACCCACAAAGCCTTCAGGATTATTGCCACCATCCGAGCAATCACCAGAATCTCTCCCCAAAAACATGCTGGTGCTGTCAAAAACACTTCTCTTCCAGACACCGTTGTCACATCTCTCCCACTCAAGAAGGAAGAAATTAAAAGACTCTCTCTTGCTCCCATCCCCAGACAACACGTTCGCTCCTCACTCCTCCGGTGCCAAGAGCGGGTGAGGAGGTGACACTGGAGAGAGCTGTCATCTGCTGCTGGCTGAGCTGCCTGCCTGCTTCAGATCAGCAGGCAAAAAAACAGAGCTGGGTTGGAGAAAGCTTCCTGGGGTATCTAGAAGCCCTGTCATTTTAGCTCAGGGTGCAGCGCTCGTGTTTACAATCACATGGTAAATTCTGGGTTCTCTGAGTAAATGGTTAATGGCACCGCTTTGGCAAATGCTGAGGAAAAAAAAATGATCAGCGGGGGGAAATAAAATTGAACCCTGAAGCAAATTCTTCCCGGGACTGAGCCCATTGCCAAGGTGTGGAGGTAAATGGGATGCCGTGACCAGCGGCTGAACCTGCAGGAGGGTCGGCACCGCCGCTCTCCTTGACTCGGAGCCGAGGGTGCTGATGCAAGGTCCATGGGTCTTGTGTAAGTGCAGCCAGCAGACTGGCTCAGCAGCACCTGTGACCTTAATGCACCTTATAAATGAAGTGAAATACAGGAGGTGCTCACGTCTCTGCTGCGATGCCAAGCCCATGGTTTAGAGAACAGCCTCTGTTACTAACCTGGCTTTTCCAAACTCATGAAGACCGTTTCTCCAGAAAACGGGAAAAGGGTAAGCACGTCCTCAAAGACCATGTTGCGCTTGAATGTGTTCCCCGAGAAGAAGATGGAGAGGAAATCTGACTGGGCCCCAACACTCAGGACATACCAGTACACAACGTCATGCAGGCAGAGTTTTGGTTGGAGGTTGTCAAAAACAAAGCCGTTAATAGCTGGAAAAGAGCAAGGGTGAAACATTTCATCGGGACCTGATTCCCCCACGGCTGCCGAGCTGCTGCACGTTCCGTGCTTGTTTCCCGGGGCAGGGATTAGCCCGTGTCTGCCAGGGCTTTGAAGGGAGCCCCTGGCCGAGCACTCACTGTGCATCATGTTGGAGGCATAAAACTGGGGGTCCTGGGTATCCACATGAGCTGCATCGGTGCAGAACCGCTTGATGTTCTCCTCCAGGTACCAGCTGCGGTTCTCATCGAAGACTGAAAACAGCACCAGCCTGGTCTTGTCTGACATTATCTGGAAGGCAGAGAGGGAAGAGGTTATTCCCGGTCTGATCGGAGTGCCTCCAGGGCCCAGTGTCACTGCCAGGTCCATGAGGTACACTTTACTGCTATTTCACAGGAGTAAAAGTCCAGGTTTGGAGAGAAGGGAGCATGCAAGGGGGGAGGAGGAAGGCAGGGGCATTGGGATGGATGGTAGGGTTGAAGAGAACAGGACAGACAAATTTGGCTTTACCCAAATATTTCACCCACCACAGTTATTCCAGCCTTTCAGCTTGGCAGTTGAGGCAACAAAGGAAGGACCTACATGATTTCCCCTCTGATCCATGGACTTCTTAAAGCAGAGCAGGAGGGGCCCAATCAGGCCTGAGGCCGTGTCTCGAACCGGATCGATGGAGCTATAGTAGAAACGGGTGAGGCAGCGAGGATCTGCCTGTGTTGGCCCATCCTCAGTGGTGATCCTCCAGCTGTAGGTGAATGACTGGCCAGGGGGGATAGCAATGTCCTTCACATTCTTGTCTGGCAATGCACAGCACAAGGGCAGATCAGTTAGGTCGGGGCTGCTCCTGCCAAGGACTGACTGCACTTTTAAATAGAGCTCAAAAAGGAGGTTTCCTGACCACACGAGTTGCATAGAAAACTACCCAACCCCACCCCCAGCCCGGGATGACCCACTGGCTGTTAGCATGAGCTCGTGTGGAAGGTTGATCTCCACAAAAGGAGCTCGTGGGACCAGGTGAGGATGGAGAGGCATATGCTTAATTTTGATAGCACTTGAGACTCCCGCAAAATTTGCCCGGTCTCAGCCATGTCTGGGCTCTGGGTTGCCTAAAGGAGTTTGCAGGTGAAGGTACAGAGCTGGGCAGAGCTGAAATGAGTGAAAACCAAAGCAAGGAAAAGCAGATTTTTTTAGCAAATACAACTAGACCATGACAAAAACAAGGGGGAGATCTGAAAGGAACAGAAGAAAAAGTCAAACACAAATAAATGCTCTGAGCATTCACCGGGGTCTTGCACTGGCATGGCTTTAGGAAAAGACCTTTCTCTGCTCCGAGTGCCCAGCTGAGCTGCTCTAAGAGCACGGTTTGCAAAGCTCACGTGTCAGTCAGGGGTAGGAAAAGCTCTTTTTATTTATACTCCCCTAAAGAGCATAATCCCTGTGGCTCCAGGACCATGACTTGCCTGCTTTCACAGACTTGAATTGCTGGCAAAGCTGGTGAGCCGTGTCTGGCTGGGACACGTTGACAGAGGGGCAGGGGCAGGACTCCCAGCTCCCTTGTGTGGCTTAGCTCCTTCAGTTTTGCCAGCCGATGAGCTCTTTTAACCTTTTGACTCTCCCAAAGGAAACCCTTAATTTTGATGGTGATGGCTCACAAAGCTGACCTAGTCCACTGCTGCAGCAGAGGAGCTTTTCTCTTGCCTCTTCAATTGCTCCCATCGTTGTGATGTCACCCAAAAGGGCAGAGAGGCAGAGGGGACAGGGATGTGGCACAATTTTGGGCTGGTGGGATGGTTTTGCCTAAGTTGTGAACCTGAGAGCGTGCTGACAGGAGGTGAAAGCAGTTTTGGGAAAGGGACCCGGTAACTCAACAACCCCAGGGACAAACCCCTGAAGCTGTGAGAGGGAGAGTCTGAATTATATTGATCCCACTACATTAAAGGAGGGCAGGGGAGAGCCCGGGGATGAGGACTGTCAGCAAACACAGGTAGGCAGGGTAGTTCCTGCCTACTCAGAAATTGGAGGCTTCCAGGACAGACCAAAGAACATGATCCCAGTTTCCTGGTTGACAATGCCCCATCTTCCAGCCATCACCCACAAGTGATGTCTCAAATTCCCGCGGCCTGCCTTACCTTGAGAGGGCTTCGTGGCATAGTACGGCCTTACGCTGGTGAGGCCGTGAGGGTAGATGTTATATGGGCGGCTTGCCAGGTTCCTGAACATGATCTGAAATGAGGACACCCAACAGGAACGTTTCATGCTTTCTGAACCTTGTGAGCCCTTCGGGCTGCCCTCAGCGTCCTCACAGGGAGGGAAATGCAGGGCAGCGGCATTTCGGGATTGCCTACCTGCGTCCAACAGGGAGGAACTCGGACACATCTGGGACCACAAAGTAGGAGTCACAGTAGAAGAAACAACTGTTTATTTCTCTACCAATCTACACTGCCCATCTTTCCAGGAGATGCTCATTTTAGGGAGGGCGTGAAAATATGAGATTTATGAGAAGGAAAGTTGCTGTCTTTAGTCTCACTTCGCATATGAGGTAGGTCTGTCAATACAGGAGGCCTCGGGACACCGAGACACTAAGTATGCACAGCAGCCAACAGCTTCAAAGTGCTCCCCCACTTTGCTACATGAAGCCTTTCATTTATTTCTCAAAATAGCTCTGTCACGGCTTTGCCACAGCCTTTACCTTCAGCTCCATGTCCACAAATGCAAAGGGAACCCCAAAGAGGGAGAAGAAACGTGAAGCTCCTGGAAACCATCTCATTCCTTCCAGCAGCAAAGTGGAGTGGTCAGTAGAGGCACTTGGGGAGACAGAAGCAAGAGCCCCCAGTACTGGTATGGTAAAAGCCCACAGATGGAGAAGAGTGGAGGTCGAAAGGTCACACCTGCCTCAGAGGAAGGTGTTGATGCTATGTGTCGTGGATTAATTCACGTGATTCCCAAGACAGTTGCAAAGAAGTCAAATCAAGGGGACTGGGCCATATTCTGTGTATCTCTGCTGATCTCACTGCAGGTTTTTTAGCTTTAGTTTTCAGTAACTGCCTTTCTGAAGAACTCTGGATGTTACCAGGCATGAGAGAGCACCTCAAGGACTTAGGTCAGACCTTAGCCGCTAACCAAGAGCTATTAAGAGGAACAGCACCCAGCTTTGAAATTTCCCTTTCCAGTCCTTTCCCGTGGAAAGCAATCTCTCTTACCTTAAACTGATCTCCAACCTCCCCCTTAATGACAGGCCCCAGAATTCCCTTGTCCGGTTGATCTGACACCTTGCGCTTCTTGAAGGTTGCGTCCTCGTACTCTACAAACATCACCTTCTTATACTTTGAGCCAATCCGCTGCGGGCCGGCCTCCAGGAACAGGCTTGTGATGTTTCTGCAGGCAAAGCAGAGAAAGAACAAATGGCCACGTGCGGGGTGCTGTCAGAACCAGAGCAAGACCTTCCATCATCCAGGGGACCTACACAGCTGTCCAAGGACTACCAGAGCACAGTGGGGACATCCATCTCTGCCATCACAATCTGCATCCTGGAGAATAACATTCCAAGTGATTCAGTCCTTCTTTAATGGAGAAAGCTGCAAGTAGGTTGCACAGTAGCAGCCTTGGGCTGACACTGCCCTGTCTTGGAGGGAAGTGGTAACTGTTAGAGCTGAGGGCATGGTGGGTTGTCCTGTGTCAGGGGACACTCCCAGTATGTGGGTATAAGGCAAGACAGCGGCTGCATTTTCTTGAGGGCACCTCCCCTGGCTTACCCTGGGAAGGGCTGCAGGTTGGGATTGCTGCCCCACATGCCTTGCTCCAGTAGCCGCTCTGTGGGATCTCCATCTAGGGCAGAACCTGGTCACCTCACTACCAAGCCAGGCTCAGCCCAGACAACCTGTGTCGACAGAGTGACGTTGAGACTGGTGACAACTGACGTCGCCACGCAGTGCTGACTGAGGTACTTCTGCTGAGATACCACGCTCGCATCACCTCTCCCTCCAAGAAGCAGAGCAGCAGGGTCTAATTGCCTCTACCATCTAGAACAGGTCCTTCCAGTCAGGGCAAAGACACCCACAGTCTGGGGCTGTGGGCACATGCCCTGGCTGTGCAGGGCCTCCTGGCTGGAGGACTCATAGATTCATAGAATGGTTAAGGTTGGAAGGGACCTTGACGATCATCTCGTTCCACCCCCTGGCCACAGGCAGGGCCACCCCCAACTACAGCAAGTTGCTCGAGGCCCCATCCAACCTGCCCTTGAACACCTCCAGGGAGGGGGCATCCACAGCCTCCCTGGGCAACCTGTTCCAGTGTCAATGAGGAGGTTCACCGGGTGTTGCTGCCTGTGCAGAAGGGCCTGACCCCAGAGACCTGGACAACAAAGACACAAATGCCCGAGAGACAAACGCCTCTGTGGGGCCTTTGGTAAAATGGAGCAAAGCCAGGTCCTTCCTTCCCATGGCCTCCCCAAGAACATCCCCGCCCTGCGTCCATACTAACAAGGAAGAACAAAATTGTCCAACGGTCTGTTAGTCAGAAGGAAAATGAATTTGTCTAGGGAAAAGGGAAAGAGCTGGCAGGGCTGTCTCGAGGAGCAGCCTCAGGGGCACATGCCCACCCTCACCTGTCCAGAGACACCGGCTTCACGGGGGCATAGTCCCAGTCTATTTCCTCAGCCGCGATGTAGTAAGTCCAGGTCACGGGCCTCTCTTTGGCAAAAGAGCGCACTTGGATCACATGATAAGCCTCCTCATCTTCTTCAGGGTAATCCACATCCTCTGACTCGTCTGACACCTTCCCCATCTTCACCAGGCGCTCCTCCATACACTCCTCCACCTTCACAATGGCCTCCATGCCATCTGGGTTCAGAGAAGCAAGGCAGAAAGGATCGCTTTGATGTGCCAGCGCAGGTACACAACCCCCCCAAGGCTCTGTTTGGGAGATGTCCTCTCCACTACTGTCCCCATCAAATGGGCCACCACATGGGTCAACCTTTGCCATCTTGGTGATGGGCCCGATTGCACACGGATATCACACTGTGGAGCAGGAGGGGCACTGCATAGAATCCTGAGCCTGGGGCATCCCCTGAACTCTTTTTTTCCCCTGAGCTCTTGCAGAATAAGTTTACCTTGCTGGTGGGACAACAATTGGCAGAACATCCGAAACGAGCCAGCTGTTTCTGGCATGGTCTGAGCTGTGAGATACGTGCCAGGGGAAATTTCTAGGCTGCTGAGACGGTGGCTTCTCACCAGGAATGTGTGGCCTTCAAAGAAGATGGAGTGAACTTCTGGCCCAGTGCCCAACCCAATCACGTGCCAGTGGACCTGCCTCTTGAGGCACAGTGTGAGACCTGCCAGGAGAAAGAAAGAGAGCACCGAGAAGTCAGTACTGTGGCCATCCCTTGTACCCACTCTTGGTGTCATGGACTCAGAGCCTGACATGTGCTGAGGCCCCTGTCCCGCAAGGTGGTGGCTGCAAGCTGGAGAAATTGCAGGTGAATGTCGACTGTCTGAGCAAAACCAGAAGCAGGGGCCAGATGGTTCCCCTGAGAGAAGACCAGATGTACAGAGTGGGGGACTTTGGCGAGGGTTTTGGGAAGTGGGCTGATGGGAGCTCATAGCAGGATGTAGTGGCAGAAGAGGTAGATGTGCTCCTCGACTCCACGAGTAGGGGAATTGAGAATGGGAAAGGGGAATAATTCGTCAGATTGCAACACCGACAAGCCTAATACTAAAACATTGCATCTGGAGACAGGGCTCCAGCACATCCTCAGCAGTAGCTCAAATACCCCGAAAAGGGCAGAGAGAGGTCATCAGGATAATTTGAAGGCTGGAGAAAATTCCCTCCTCAGAGAGACTCAAAGAGCATAGTGTACTTAGGAAATGGGAGAGGACTTGACTGCATTGTAAAAATATTTTCCTGTGGAGGAAATAGTGTGTGCTGAAGGGCTCTGTAATCTAGCAGGAAAGTGAGTAACAAGAAGGAGTTCCTGGAAGCTGAAGCCAAACAATGTCAAATACAGAGTCAAGCACTTATTTTTGGCACCGAGTGCCAGAGGTGACTGGAACAGATCCCAGGAGCCCAGGAGGAGACAGGGTGGAGGCTCCATCCTGAGGCCTTCGGCTCTCCACGGCTATTTCTCCATCAGACACTTTTCAGGCCAGGTCCTGCAGCCAGACAGGGGGTTGTTGGGTGGAGGTGGATACCTTCTCGAGGAGAAACCCTCCGTGCTGACACATGCAGCTGATCCTGCTCTTAAGCTCCATGGATACACCAGGACAGGGGAATTTTCTTTTGCCTTTTATTGGAGAATGGCCAGACCCAGTTGGGAGGTTTCAGAGTGTGGTTCACCAAGGTTGCTGATAGTGGTGACTCTCCTGACAGTGCTTAGCTGAGTTTGCCTTGGAGAGTCTCCACTCTCAGGCTGCTCTGGTCCTTCTCCCAGAATGACATCAGAAAAATGCCAACTTTTGCCTTCACTGAGACCACAAACGGCATTTTCTTTTGGTTTTTGGGAGAAAAGAAGGCTGAGGGCAGAGCTTATCACTCTCCTCAACTACCTCAAAGGAGGTTGTAGTGATGTGGGGGTTGGTCTCTTCTCCCAAGTAACAAGCATAAGACAAGAAGAAATGGTCTCATTTTGCACCAGGGAAGGTTTAGGTTGGATATTAGGAAATGTTTCTTCCCCAAAAGGGTTGTAAAGCACTGGAACAGACTACCCAGGGAAGTGATTGAGTCACCGTCCCCGCGGGTATTTAAATGGTGTGTAGAGGTGGCGCTTAGGGACCTAGTTTAGTGATAGACCTGGCATTGTTAGGTTTGTGGTTGGATGTGATGATCTTCAGAGTCTTTTCCAACCTGTATGATTCTATTCCCCAAATCCTACCGAGGTGTGTTGTCAGAGACAGGCTAGTGAGCGCTAACTTTTCCCCTCCAGCCTTGTTCACAGGGTTGCAAGAGATGAAACTCTTGGGTACCAGCACTGTTCCTGGAGTCCTCCAAGGAGGGCTGCTGCCCTTGGCAATACAGCCAGCCAGAAACAGGTCCTGCCCCACTCTAAATCATAGAATGGTTTGGGTTGGAAGGGACCTCTGAAGGTCATCTAGTCCAACACCCCTGCAGTGAGCGGGGACATCAAGGAGCTGAGATGTGATAGTCCCTCTGGGGCGAACACAGCTTAACAGATCCATCACCTGAAAGCTCCTCTTGATGTCCTTTCTCACACCCTTTCACAGGCTACCTTGAGCTTCCAGACCTGACGACATCCCTGTTCCTAGCACCTCCCGTGCCCTCCCTCCGAGCGCCCAGCACACCAGTACTCACCAGGCAGTGAGCCATTGATGTAGCCATTGATGGTGTGCTGCTCTGTCCTCTTGTGACGTAGGGGCTGAGGAGCTGCTGGGGAGCTGGGCTCAGAGTACCAGCTTTTCCCTTTGGAGAGAGGAGGACGCAGTCAGCTTTCAATTGAGAGCGTACCAATGAAAAAAATGAAACCTTCCCACAGGAGTGAAACAGTATGGAAGCCAAAATCCAGGGAGGTCGGGTGTGTGGTGCCTGTTGGAAATACACAGGAGAGCTGGCCACAGCTCCGCTTGAACGTGGTGGCGCCCGTTAACGTGTGACAGGGCATTGCTCCCACACAGCTTTAGCCTGTGTGATGGCAACAAGGCTAGGGCTTGGGATCTGAGATTTGGAGGGGCTGCAACCTCTCTGCACCCGGGGGACAGAAGGAGGAGTGGCAGTACTGCACCAGGAGCACATTCGTTGTGGGGGGGGCTGTACAAGGCTTAAAGCTTTGGGAGGCGGGGTGGGAGCTGAGCAGCCGTACTCACATCGTGGACAAACGGAATTCAGGGTCTGACACCAGCCAACAGGACGTTACCTTCGTCAAACACCGCGAAGAGCATCACAAACTCTTGCCGCGTATCCTCGTTCCCATCGCTCACCAGGGTCCCTGCAAGATGCCTCAGGATGGATCTCTTGAAAGATCAGCAAGCGCCATGCCCGCCTGCCCAGGGAATTTCTGTGCCCTGGTAAATCAAGGCTGGCCTGTGAATTGCTTTGGTCATGTCTCACGACTGGCACAGCCCTATTTCCGGCCCTGTAGTCCCCAAAAGACCTCGGTTGGGAGGCAGCTTCCCCCAGAAGGCGTCACAAGGTTCGTTTGTGCTGCCTTCCTCCTTGCAGCCTCTCAGGATCCATTTAGTCACCTGGAAGAGCACATTTTATCCAGCCCCCTCATCAGCAACGTCACTCAGTGGAGAAACTGCTCCTAGTGAGTCACTGGAGCCTGCAGACAGCGCCATGGAAGGAGATGACTCCTGCCCATTCCTCTCCAGTGACTACAGAGGGACAACTACCCCCAGGAGATGGGTCAACCGGGGGTGAGCAATCCCACCCCAGGTACACTTCTCAGAGTCTAGCACCCAGCAAGTATCAACAGTCAGGATTTCATCACCTCCATGTTTACTGAAAGAAGGAGAGCAGGCAGAGGTCCTGCGGACCAGGCTGTGCCCCAGGTGTCCTGCCTGATACAAAATCCCCTCCAGTTCTTCTGACAAAGCCCTGCTTGACAAAGCCCCCTGGCTGACACTGAACCATCACAGATAGTGAAGCTCTGAAGGAAAGACAAACATACAATTTATGCCTCCATAGCAATTCGGCTTATGGATAAAGTTCAGATACAAGGCAGAAGATTTCATCCGTGGTCTAAAATTGTGCAAAAGAAAGAAGGAACCAATTTTTCTCTGCCAGGGAAATCCAAATTGTGTTTGACTTCTGCACTGGGAAGGGACTCCTTGAGGAAAAGGCCAAACCCCAAAAGTGCTGCTGTTGACCACCGTTTACTGCTGCCCACTGCCATCTTCAGCCTCTGGGAGGTGTCTTTGAGTGTTCTGCTTTTCAGTACCTGACTGCACCTGACCCATCCCCACCCTGTGCTGTCCTTACCAGGTCGGCACACGAGCAGGGCTCCGATCAAACCGGAGTTGATGTCCTTCACGCTGTCGGTGTTGGAGGAGTAGGAGTATGTCAGGCACGGCGAGTCACCATCTGTTGGGCCCTGGTTTTGATGGATTTCCCAGATGTACGTGTACGTCTTCCCTGGATCCACCCTGTCACCCTCCTTCTCTGGCTGGCTGGTCTCATCCTCGTACCCTGCACCTACAGCCAAAGGAACAGCCAGATGCCACCGAAGGTTCATCCCTAACACCATGGCCTTTTCCCCCCAACCCAGAGCACAGCCTCTGTCCACCCAGAGAGCCAGCCTGGCTCCCACCAGCGATGACTGGTCTCAGGGAAGTGAGCAGAGCTGTGTCAGACACTGGCTTGTTGGGCTGTGCACCGACTACCTGCTGTGATGCTGGAGGGCACGGTCTTCCCGGCCCAACCTCGGGTTTAACCTACGTATTACTGCTATAACTGATACCGGGTTTGCTCTGGGCTGTTTGCTCAGCTCAGCTCATTTCTAGGCTGGGCTTGTTGTTCCCCCCAGCCTAAGCCATCTCTGTGACCGTCTGTCCTTAGAGAGGGACATGCTCACCATCCCTGGAGGTGTTTAGGGAAAGACTGGATGTGGCACTTAGTGCCATGGTCTAGCTGAGGTGGTGATGTTAGGTCATAGGCTGGACTTGATGATCTCAGAGGCCTTTTCCAGCCTCAAGAATTCTGTGATTCTGTGATTCTGGCAGGCAGCAGAGGCTTGCAACACCTGCCTATTGCCTGACTCACCCTCTGACGCCTTCCAGTAGGACACTCCAACGGCATGGATGTTGTATGGGCGGGAGGCCAGGTTCTTAAACGTGATGACCACCATGTCATAGACTTCTGCTCGGATGGTGGGGCCCAGGAGTCCTAAAGAGGGGAAGACAGCAGAGTTGGGCAGCTGGGGTGAGGCAGCTTACAGCCAGCCATGAGCCCCACAGGGTCTGGGCTCTCCACGTGCACAAGCAGTGGCTGTCTCTCAGGTAGAATCAACTCGGCCCCCTGCACCCTGCTGTGCTGGGACTCTACCCAAGTACATCACCATTACTGGCCGAGGAGCTGCCAGCACCCAACCCAGGATGAAACTGGCCTCGAGGAGAGCTAGGGCTCAACATGCTGCAGGTTCTCCTTACCCATCCATGCTGGCTTGGGCTTAGGCTGCGCGAACGAGGCGTCAGGGTACTCCACAAACACAGCCTTCCTGTACTGGGGAGGGACACCAGGCACGGGGGGCCATGGGGCTGGGTGCCCCGACACGCTGTAGAAGGAAGGAAAAGCCAAGGCTGATTGCGCAGCCCCGTCCGTGGGCGAGCAGCAGCCGTCCTCTCCCTCCCCTCCTTGCCAGGTTGCCTGTGCCATGGCAGCCCTGAAGATCACTCACCCAGTTGTGTCCTTTGAGGTTCCTGACACTCCCCAGGTGTGTTTAGAAATGTTTTGCTTAGCTCATGGATGACAATGTGGCAGAGGGTAATGTCGTGGTGTTAGCCACGATGGAACAACACCCCAGATCAAAAGGCACCGTGCTGTACCCAGCTGCAGCCAGGAGCGGGCACAGGAGTGGACATCACTGCCAGCCTCCCGCCTCGCCTGGCTTCACGCTTCCCTGCTAGCAGAGACCTGAGGCGCTGTGATAGCAGTGCCACAGTGACCTCTGCCCTGCACCCTCCCCAGCACCTTCAGGTGCGACAGACACATCACATCAGGTAGGAACTCGAGCATCCTCCCCAGTTCCCCCCAGGAAAGAGATGGGGTTGGGGCTGTGTGGAGGGTCAGGGTAGTCCAAGCGACTTCCCCACATTTGTTTCTTTTCTGACCAAACTGAGATTTACAGCCAGCCCCTAAAAAACTACTCTATGCAGCAATAGGATAAAGGAGCCTTGAATGTATTTCACACCCCACTTATCTCTGCTGACCACTTGCTGTCTCTAAGTGTCTTAAATTCCTTTTCCAAAAGGAATCCAGTACGTTTATCAGGATAACAAAACCATTAATTTCTGCAGAGATTTTAGAGGCTGGCTTATCAGCCCCACGACTGAGGCCATTTCCAGGAACCAGACAGATTGCTTCCAGGCTTGCTTTGGAGCAAAAGCTGGGTGGTATTTTCTCCCCTCTGAAGGAGCCAGGGAGATTGCTCTCCCCCTCTGACTGAGCCTTCATTTAAGCAGCAGTTTTCTTTGTGACTCTTTCTCAAGAGGAAGAGGAAGGAGCCAGACTCACTCAAATTTAGGAAAGGGTGACACACAGTCATCCCCACACTGACTGGAAGCCACCTGCAGCTGGAGGATGCCGTGGGGAGAATGAGTTTCACTCTCCCTCTGTCCAGAGCAGGATGGGCACTCAGGAAAACCCCACTCGTGCTCAGCTCCTGCCTTTCCCACTGTGGCTGGCACGTTTGGGCCGGCAAGAAGCCCCTGGCAGACACAGCTCCAGAGAGCAGGACCACGGCATTCCGCTGACTTTGCCCACGAGCTGTTATCATTCCTGGCTCGGGGGCAGTAGGGTCTGAACCAAGCTTTGCTCTCCAGGGTGACCCCACGCTGGGACGTGGTAGTGCCACAGGGCTGCTGGCACTGGGCTGTCCCCTGTCAGGAAGCTGTGCCTTAATGCCTAATTCTCAGAAAGCCCAGCTTTGAAAGTACATCCCTGAGTTATGAGGGTCTGTTTCTGCTAATTCTGTAGTAAACAAAGTGGAATCCTTCTCAGCTCAGCACTCAGTCCCAGCTGGAATGGTAGAGCCTGACAACCATCGCTGGCAGCCTTTGCAGAGGATAAGGAGGCAGAGTTCGACACGGGGACATCTGATCCAAGTGCTTCTGGCAGTCCTCTGCATTTGGGGTCCCTGTGGACTTCCTACCCCAAGGCAGGGAGACAAGCTGCCGGCGCCCTCGATCAGCATTGTTAGCTGCATTATCTGTTCATCTCTCCAAGCTGGGAGACGGCCACGGTAAACACCCTGCACTGCTGGAGAACTCAAACATGGGATGCTGCTGTGTGGCCACCGGTTCCAAGCTGGAGCCGAGATCCCTGGGGCCGTCACAGAACGTGCTGGTCCCAGCTCCAACCCTGGCTGGGTTGTGTTTGGGAGGAGGAAGAAAAACTGAAATCATTGGGAAAGTGTAAGCAGCTCGGACCTGCTGTGCCGTAGCTCGTTAATTCGGCAGAGCTTCCCACCAACGTGCCAAAGAAACCACTGGATACATACAAGGCTTTTGGAGGTCCTGCCTGGAGGTGCACCTCTGGGGGCTACTGTGAGATGCTGCTAACGTGAGGGAGAATGGGTGGAGCAGAAGACACCCCACACACAGGTCAGAGGCAGCCCAGCTCCAGCAGCAGCTCTTCTCCTGCACTTGGCTGGTTTCCTGTGCCCTCCTCTCCCAGGGGCAACAAGGCTGAGGCTGCAGAGCCAGGGAAAAGGCCATCCCGCCGGCAACAGCCGCTTGGAGCAAGCGTGCCCAGGTGTGCCCTGCCTCTCAGGGGTGGAGCATGCGACCAAGTCCCTCTGAGAAAACCAAAGTCCCCATTTAAAAGGACAAGAAGACTGCCTGCCAATGCCCGAGGCAGAGCCAGGTCCTCAAATCCCTCCCAGGTCAGAAAGGGTGCATGAGCACGTCATTAAACCGGTGCTGAAATGGAAAGCCACAGGGTTGACTTAACAGCGTGGGTGACACCTTCACCAGAGCGGAATGGATCTGTGTGCAACATGAGTAAAAGCGGAGCAGAGGAGGCATTAGTAAAAGGAGGGGGTGCTGGATGCTATTTTCCTGCTGAAGTAATCAAAGGGAGGAAAAAACAACGTAACTCTGCTGCAGTGACTACAGCAGCTAGTCCAGCTGACCTGACTCATCACCAGAGCCCGGTTTCCAGTGTGAAAACCACAGCTCCTTGCTGCTCAAGCCAGTGGGAGTCGGAGATTGGGCCGTGGGCTGACATCACCCCAGCACAGAGCCTTTCGAAGGAGATATAGAAGAGCAGAGGGAAGAGGTACAGCTTGATCCACAGAAGTAGCCAGCCAGCTCTGCTGAGCTCAGGACAGCCCATTCACAGCTGTGTGTGTCTCCACACACCACCATCCTGATGCCTGAGCAATGCAACTGCCACTTTTCCTTCCTAAAGTCTTTGCCCAAACACTAAAAAATTATTTTCACTCCTTAAATGAAAAAATTCAGCCCCGACAATGTAATGTACACAAAGATACAAATAACTAAAGCTAAGTTAAGCTAAAACACGGTGAGGAGCCTTTGTTGCTCTGAGTTGTGTCAGGGTGGCACAGCCAACCTCCCTCTGCAGTCCTCAGACTGCAGGACTCCAAGACCCCCATCTCCCCGTGCACCTCCCCAAAGCTCCCAGGATACAGAACAGAAGGGAAAGCACAGGCTGGAGAACCGGCTCTTGGCTCTGAGCACAGACTCGAAAGCATCACAGCCCAAAGCAGTGTGAAGCAGGGACGCAGAGCGGGTCTGCAGCTCTCTCTGCAGATTTACCCGACCTGTGCATTACCAGGAGTCGTACTGAGCGACTCCTCATTGCACACAAAGACATTCTCAGCTGTACCAGCAGCTCAGTGCTCCCACCTGGCCCCAGGCTCACAGTGCTGTGATGCTAGGGTGGCAGAACAGCCATAGCAAGGTGCTGGAATTGCAATAGAAAGAGCTTTACCCCGCAGGTGACTGCAGCGTGGAGAGCAGGTCGCTGTGCACGTAGTCCCAGGTGGTTTCCACCGCACCGATGTAGTATCTTCTGACTTTGCTGATGCCCTCCTCAACCAGGCAGAGGAGCAGGAGCCCACACAGGGCTCCCACCAGCATTGTGCCCGCTGGCTGGGAACTACTCTGGCTTCAGAAGGAAAAGTGAAAAGGAAGGAATGAGAAAGAGGAGAGAAAAGCCTTTAACGTCTCATCCAGCTGTTGTAATCCACAGGAGATGATGACTTAAATCCAGTACTCACAGGTTCAGTCAGAGTGCCGGAGAAGCTTTCAAGGACACCAAGAAAGGAATTGCTCAAGCAGATCAATGCAAAGAGGATCGTGCCAGCAGTGGAGTCTCCCTTTCTTCCTCTGAGGTGGCAGTGAGAGGAGGAGAGGAAAAAACAAAAGGAAAGGGAGGGCAAGTGCAGCAGTAAGCTCCGCTGCAGGACCCAGCTGGCTCCGTGTCCCAGCCCATGTCTGGGAGGGAGGTAAGGAAAGGGAGGGTTGCAGAGGAAGGGGAATTTAGGTGCGGTCTCTGCCTGGTCCTACCTTCCCTCTCACTGCTCCCTGCAGTGAGAATAGGTTGCAGGCCAACACCCCACTGCTGCTCAGGCTACAGGAGCCTTTATTTCCCCCACAGGTTGGTCTGCACTTGCACCTGGGGCTGGAGCCCCTTAGGGAGCCGGCAGCTGCCTCCTGTACCTCCTGGCCTGCCCAGTCCTTATAAAATCTCCCTCTCTCCCCAGCTTTCCTGTGGCCCCCTTCAGATCAGATCTCTTCAGAGCCTTCTTTTTCTCCAGGCTGAACAGACCCAGCTCCCTCAGCCTGTCCACATGAGTGAGGTGCTCCAGCCCTCTGACATGACATGGGAGATCTGGGCTGTGCTTCTGGCACCGGTGTCCTCTGTGGCACGGACGTGACTTTCTTCCAGTCTGGGAATCTCCTGGTGCAGTCAGACTGTGCTCACCTGAAAGGCTGTCTCTTTCAGAAACAAGCAGATGGGGAAAACGTTGCCAGGCAGACAACATGACTGTGAAAAGGGCAGTTGGGAAGTGGCAGGCATGGAATGGTGTCCTGCGGTGAGCAAGACAGAACAATCCTGATCAGTGATTTTACTTTTCAGCTCAGTCTCTTCACACTAACTGCACTTTCTGAAGCCAGCAGCAGGTTTTCACAAGCAGTGCCTGCTGCTGGCTGCGATAACAAACGGTGGTTAGAGTTACTCCCAAGGCTTGGTGTGCAGACCGAGGCCACTGCTGGATCTTGTGCCCCACGAGGGGGTGCAGACAGCCAAAGGCCGCACCTGCAGGGAGGAGAGGCCAGGACAGGTGACCCCAAACTGACCACCCAGGGATTCCATCCCAGGTATGTCTGAGTCACCATAAAGTTGAGGGTTCAAGAGGGTCAAGGGGAGCTTGGCTTCTTCCTTTCTTCTTCAGTGGCCGGCATCTGGGGAGGGCTCTGTCCATCCTGCCTTGGATCCTGATCTAAATGTTCCTGAATCCAGCACCGGAATCCAGCTCTTGAACTCGGTTCCCATTTGCCATTGGGCACAGCCTGGGATGCCAGTGCCTGCTCCACAGCATCAGTGGTGACAGTGACCTAATTGCCTTCGGGAGAGGGGAAGGTGTTGATAATGGTTTTATATATATTCCATTATTATTATTATGTCCACTCAAGCTGTTCTAGTTTCCTTTTCCAGTCACTACGTCTCTCTCCCTTATTCCCTTTCTCTTCCCTTTTGGGGAGGGAGGGGGGTTAACAGAGAGCACCTGTTGCAGGTCTAGCAGGTGGCCCTGACCCTAACCTGTGACAAGTGGGCACATGGCAGAGTTGGAGCTGGTTCTCAGATCTGCATGAGGCAGCACAGGGGTTTTTTTTTGCTTTTGATCCTGGATGCTCCAGCCATCACAGGATGACAACGTCCAGGGATTATGGAAGGGAGTCAGGCAAAGCTTCCTTTGGGTGCTGCAGTGGCAGAAGCCTGGACATAGAAATTAATGGTTGTGACACTGGCAGGTGCTGAGTTGCTGGGTTTAACTATTCTCAGCTGCTGGGAGGCAGCACCGGGTTCTTGACCCGGAGACATACGAGTAAACTGGAGAGATTGGGTCTAACCTGAGGGAACAGAAAGAAAATTATAGCATCAAGCTACTCAAGGCTGTGAGTATTACCAAGATATCACAGGGACAAGAGGAGGAAGGCCCCCCTGGAGGACATTCCTTAAGCGGGCATGAAGTCAGCAGAACAGAGCCAGTGCTCGAGGATCATTTACAGAAAATCTTTGTCAAATCAAACCCCTAAACCAAAACATCTCTTATTTTAGCCCCTGGGGCTAAATCGGGGACAACAGATACAACGTCATTTCATCTCAGCTTCCAACATATAAATATCCTCTGTCTTGTCCCCGCGGGGTGCTAGTTTTCCTGGCATTAGCCCACTAGCACCCCATCCTGCACAAGACTGCAATAAATTCGGTATTTCATCTCTATGTGTGGACTGGATTTTGCACATCGGGTAAAGAATCCATTTTTTTTGGATAACAGCAGGACACAGCTGTGCTTTGCCTGGCCCGTGACACCTCAGAGGGCTGAGTCCCAAGTCCCAAACCTGCTGGGGGCAGCAGCCACCAGCCCCCCCGCAACAACTGCGTGCAAGACATCGCGCTTCGGACCCCAGAGACGCGCTGCCCTGCCACTTTGGTTTGGGTTCCCCCTAATCAGGGCAGCGCAGGAAACACAGATGACGCCGCTGTGGCCACCAACAGTGGCCACCCGACTGCAAGAGGGAAGGAAGTGCTGGGCTGTTTTTGAGCAGGATGTCCTGGCCACTGTGGTAGTGCTGCCACTGATTTCTAGAATATTGTGCTATCCCCCACTGCCTGGGCTTCTTTTCCCATTCATGCACTGGTTTCCGTTCAAGGCTCAACCCCACAGGAGGGTTGAACCTTCTCCTCCTTTGCTTGCAATCTCTCCAGGAAATTCTCTTTTTCTTTTTTTTTTTTGCCTGTTGTCTTAGGTTTTACACCTTTGCAGACGTACCCAGGTGGAAAGTAGGTGACTTTTGTTCTGCAGGAGTTCAAGTGAGTAAGGGCTCAGAAATGGAAGGGATCATTATTTCCGGGGAGACAATCAAATGTGTTCCTGCATGCCCAGGCTGCCCAAAGCAGCTCAGGAGGAGGCCAGGGCACAGCTAAGTGTGCGTGCTGAATGCAGCGCAGCAGATCCTCCACGCCGCTTCCAACACACCTGAATCCCCGGCTCTTCCGTACACTCGCCCTGCTCCTCTACGTGTCCCGACACAGGGAAAGTCCTGGTCCACATGCCAGGGTGCTGAGCTGGCCAGGAAGCTCAGGGTTTTTTTTTTAAGCAAATGGCACAAGGCACTGTATCTGCAGAGTGACAGCTCATAGAGAGTGAGAGTCATAGAATCATAGACTGGTAGGGGTTGGAAGAGACCTCTGGAGACCATCGAGTCCAACCCCCCTGCCAGAGCAGTATCCCCCAGGGCAGGACACACAGCAACAGATCCAGGGGAGGTTGGAAAGTCTCCAGAGGAGACTCTACAACTTCTCTGGGCAGCCTGGGCCAGGCTCCGTCACCCTCCCAGCAAAGAAGTTTCTCCTCCTGTTGAGGTGGAACCTCCTGGGTTCCAGCTTGTCCCCGTTATTCCTTGTCCTGTTACTGGGCTCCACAGCAAAGAGCCTGGCCCCTTCCACTCGACCCCCCACCCCTCAGATATTTCTAGCCATGGATCAGATCCCCTCTCAGGCTTCTCTTCTCCAGACTCAACAGCCCCAGGGCTCTCAGCCTTTCCTCACAGGAGNGGGATGGGATGGGATGGCGACGGGGTCTCTGGCTCCCCCAGCTCTGCGTCCCCGGTGGAGAGCGTGGCCCGTAGCCCGCCGTTTCCATTGGCAACGCGCGGCCGCCGGTACCGGGGCCCGGCACCGCCTGAGGAACCGAACCGCCCCGGAACGCTCTGGAGGCGGCTCCCGGGAGAGGGCTCTTCAGACCGCGCCTCTTCCTCAGGGGCGTGACCTGTGGGAACAGCGAGGGGGATGGACGAAGGGGTCCCGAGAACCGGTGGGAGGAGTTTTGAAAGGTCCCCGGGGAGCACCTGAGTCCCTCGAGAGAGGCCGTGGGGCCTAGAGGTTCGCAAAAGCCCGGGGGAAGCGTCAGGCCCCGTGGGCTGGGTGACCGGGTGGGTGTGCCGCGGCCCTGGGGAGACCCCGGGCGGCTGGCGGGAGGCTGTGGGACGGTTGTCCTGGCACTGAGCTTCTCCAGGTGCCCGCAGGTGCGAAGGACGACTCGTTCAACGTGCTGGACCTGGCGGAGTACACCAAGAACCGGCCCTGGTGGCGCAAGGTCTTCGCCCCCAGCTCGGGGTCGAGCGCCGAAAAATACAACGTGGCCGCGCAGCTGCTGATCGGAGGGGTCACGGGATGGTAAGATCCGCCGGGACGTGGGCGGGCAGGATGCCCTGCGGGCCCTCGCGAGGCTTTTGGGGAACGTGGTGACAGGGGCGGCCTGCCAGAGAGAGCAGGTGTCCAGCTTGCGAGCCCGCTGTGCCGTGCCCTGCGCTGGGCAACTGGAGCAGGTCTGCAAAGCCGTCCCTAACGTGGAGCTGAAGAACTGAGACTTCTCTCCTAGGGAAGACAACGGCTTTTCATTTTTGAGCTGAGATCGTTCTCTTTAACTTCTGGCATAAAGAGGCGGTGTTGAATTTAGGCCAGACGAATCTGAGATAACCGCCTTCCTCGAAGGTGGGGGCGTGTCAGGCGTCGGCACCGAAACCTGCTGTGGAAGTGGCTTTGTGCACCTGTGGGCGCGGATCCCCGGCTTTCCTGTTGCTTGTGACTATATAATTTGCAGCTTCGTTCTCACAGCAGCACCGTCCGAGTGGGAAACTCGGAGTAACCACCACGCTGCTTCGCTGCTTGCCGGGCCTGTTCTCGTCTGGCACGGGGGTAACCGTTCACGAGTGTATGGCGGCTCGTTTTCTGGTCGAGATAGGAGCTGGCCACCTCTCCTGTGCATCCAGAAATGGGTCAGAGCAGGTCGCTGGCTTGTTTTGCACTGTTGATGAGGAAAGTGGTCAAAGCCAGGTCTGGTTCGTGTGAGGCGGGGACTAGCCCTTTGCTGCGCGGCTCAGGAGCGGTGCGGTGCCTGCTTGAGTTCTTGTGGCTGCGTGTTGAGAGCGTGTGTCCCGGTCTGGAGACCGGTGTAGCCTTAGACCGCTGTGGCCTGCTTGTTTTGTCATTTTTTTCTCTTCTGAGAAGTTAAAAGAAATAAAAGTAAAGATTCGTTTTGGGCAACAAAGAATCTTGCCTTGTCGTCTGCTTCCCGTGCTCGACCACGGAGCAGCAGCAGATGTGCTGCCTAATTTCCCTGCAGAGAGCATAGAATCCTAGAATGTTAGGGGTTGGAAGGGACCTCTAGAGATCATTGAGTCCAACTTCCCTGCCAGAGATTATACTGGTTTAAAAAAAAAAACGAAAAAGCTACAATCATGTGTTTCCGAGGACTCTTTTGGGAGAAGGTTGACATTGAAGAGAGAAGAATCAAAACTGCAACGGGCTGAAATGTGATAGTGAGATGTAAAAAGCTACGAAGCGTGGGTTTTGGCTGGGTGCAAATCCCTTCTCTCAGGTGGCACGTGGGCATTCCTCGGGCCGTCTCCAAGTCCTGGGTGATCCCTGCCAAAGGCGGTCTTGCCCGTGGGAGGCGTGCTGAGGAGTCTGTGTTTGGTATCCGTCTCATTCTCCTGACCGGATCCTGGTTGATTTGTAGGTGTACTGGATTCATCTTCCAGAAAGTCGGGAAGCTGGCAGCGACAGCGGTGGGAGGTGGCTTTTTCCTACTTCAGGTGTGTATGAAGAGCTGTCAGGCTTTCCAAGAAATCTATTGGGGGGTGGGGAGGAAGGGCTGTGCAGCCATCATGACCTGTTGGGATGTGTGGGGTCACTTCCTCGCTCTGCCAGTAGTTCTGTGTTCCCGGGGAGATCAAGAGTGGCTGTTCCCTGGGGTCTGGGGATGTAGCAGCAAAGCAGGATCAGGGTCCATAAACTCCAGGATTGCCAAAAGGCACCGTGTGCTCGGGGTGGGCGCTGTTACTGCAGGAGGCAAAGGGCAAAAGTGGCTGCTGTACTTAGTCCTGTGCTTTTGGAGATGGTGTCCCCGGAGGAACAGCCTTGGATGTCAGGAGGGATTTCTCTCTGTCTGTGCTCTGCTTCCTGGCAAGCTGGCCACTTGAGGAGTTGGGCTGGAACAGATGGGGCTCCCTGTAAAGCGTTAGGGAAAAGGGGAGAGCAATGGAGACGTCTGTCCATCCTCCACCGTTTCTCCTGGTATCCAAGAAACATGGCACCGAGGGGAGCTGCTTGGCTGTGGACATCGAGCTTGTACGTCTTGCAGAACAGCCCTCGGGACTCGCTCAGCGGTCTCCTTTGTTTGCTTCTCGGGCCCTGTCCTGTGTGTGACTTGTTCTCCCCGCTCTGCTTGTCCTGCTGGGAGCCAAAATCCTGCTCTGAGCACGAAGAGTTTCGCTGCTGAATCATCCTGACCAGATAAAGTAGAGAGGAACAGGCTATTAATAGCTGTGTCCACCCACGGCAGCAGCAGAAGCGCAGAGAGTCTCAACAGCCTACGTGGCGATCGTGAGGGGGTGATGCCACCTTTACATTAGAGAACAGGGGCCAAAACAGGCTAAGCTGCCACGTGTTCCCTGCTGCTGGGCGATCGTTGCGGGAGACAGATGTTGCAGGACAGTTAATAGAGCTACAAGGGTGCTCCTTTGTCCGGTTTTTAAGCCGGTGTGCTCATCCTCTCGGCCCGCCGAGCCGGGGTGTGGGAGGTGGCTGTGGTCAGGGAAGGTGGCTGGAGAAGGGAAGGGATTCTGTTGTTTATGGTCACTCAGGATTTTACTCCAGGAACTTTCTTTCTGCCCCTGGAACCTCTAGATTGCCAACCACACGGGATACATCAAAGTGGACTGGAAACTCGTCGAACGGGACGTGAACAAAGCGAAGCAGCAGCTGAAATTTCACAGCAGCGGTAACAAAATGTCTCCAGAAGTGAAAAGCAGAGTGGATGAGGTGAGACAGCTCTCCCAGGGCACGTGCAGGTGCTTAGCTGGAGGGGCAGCAATAAATGGGGTTGACTCCTGGGCTCTTAGGGATCTTCCATTGTGCAGATGTAAGGAGGGGATGCTTGTGTGACAGAAAAACTCATGGCAAAGGCTGTCGGTGTTGTCTGGCTAGACTGCAGTAAAGCCTTTGACACCCTTTCCCACAGCATTCTGGAGAAGCTGGCTGCCCATGGCTTGGATGGGAGTGCTCTTCTCTGCCTAAAAAACTAAAAGCACACCCAAAGATTTGTGGAGAATGGAGTTAAATCCAGTTGGTGGCTGATCACAAGTGATGTTCCCCAGGGCTCAGTATTTGGGCCGGTTCTGTTTAATACCTTTATTAATTATCTGGGTGAGGGGATCAAGGGCAGCCTCAGTGATTTGCAGATGACACCAAGTTGGGTGGGAAGGCTTTACAGAGGGATGTGGACAGTCTGGGTCAGTGGGCTGTGGCCAGTGGGTTGAGGTTCAACAAGGCCAAGTGCTGGGTCCTGCACTTGGGTCACAACCACCTCAGGCAACGCGGCAGGCTTGGGGAGGAGTGGCTGGAAAGCTGCCCAGCAGAAAAGGAGCTGGAAGTGTTGGCAATCAGCTGTCTGAATATGAGCCAGCGGTGTGCCCAGGTGGCCAAGAAGGCCAACGGCATCCTGGTTTGTGTCAGGAATAGTGTGGCCACCAGGACTAGGAGGGCGATTGTACCTCTGTGCTTTACGCTGGTGAGGCCACGACTTGAATAGTGTGTTCAGATTTTGGCCGCTCACTCCATGAAGGACGCTGAGGTTCTGGAGCGTGTCCAAAGAAAGGCAGTGAAGCTGGGGGAGGGTTTAGAGAGCAAGTCTTACGAGAAGTGGCTGAGAGAAGTGGGGTTGCTCAGTCTGGAGAAAAGGAGGCTGAGGGGAGACCTCATCAGTTTCTGCAACTACCTGAGAGGAGGTTGGAGCGAGGTGGGGGTTGGTCTCTTCTCCCAAGTAACAAGCATAAGACAAGAGGAAATGGCCTCAAGTTGTCCCAGGGGAGGGTTAGGTTGGATATTAGAAAAAATTTCTTCCCTGAAAGGGTTGTAAAGCACTGGAACAGGCTGCTGAGGGCAGTGGTTGGGTCACCATCCTTGCAGGTATTTAAATGATGTGTACAAGTGGTGCTGAGGGACCTAGTTTGGTGGTAGACCTGGCATTGTTAGCTTGATGGTTGGACTTGAAAGTCTTTTCCAACCTCAACAGTTCTGTTACGATTCTGTTATTCTGTGTGTGCGTGTTAGAGGCAGCCGGGGGGCTTCTAGGCGTGACACCAGCTCACTTTGTGTCGCTGCAGATTCCTTAGGGCTGGGAGAAAACGTGCTGTGCTTGTGGGGAGAAGTCTTTTCAGTCTGACAAGAAAAGCTGAGGAGCTCTGGCAGCAGAGTGACCAACCCAGTTGCCACGGACTCTGCCGTGCTCCAGTCTGGCAGGCGGAGTCAGCAGCCCCTCCTGTCAGACTGGCTGTGCCGGTTCTGAGGCTGCCCTGGAGCCTGTAGGCTCAGGCTGGAGCTCTTGGAGGATCTGGGCTGCACTGGGACTGCACCAGTTGGGGAGCTGTCCGTGCAGCAGGGAGATCAGGGAGGAGAGGTCCTCAGGTAGGATCCTTTCCCAGTGGCCTCTCTGCAAGCACCTCGTGCAGCAGCCTGAGGGATCAACTCCTATGGGGAGGGTGGGTGAGTGACCTGCTGTTGTTGAACACTCTTGGCTTTTCTCTCCCCTGCTTTAGGTGGTCATATTTCTGAAGAGGAATGTTATCCTGACCGGAGGGTTTGCTGGAGGATTCCTGCTCGGAATGGCATCCTAGAAACTGCGCTCGACTCCTGCTCCGTGCCCAGCCTCCCCTGCTCTCTGCTGCTGTTCTCTTTCGCTTAGAAGTTAAAGGATGTTGCCGACAGGCTCGTTCTCTTCTGCTTCACAGGTTCAAGCCCTTACTTCTTGCAACACCGCTTCTGATTTCCGACCTTTTCCTCTGTCTGAGCTGTCGAGGTGCTGGGATCTGTGTGAAAGCTTATCGCTCCCCGTGGATAATTGTGATTCCTTTCCCTACCGGAGATGCCCGGTCCCAAATTTCCTGATGAGTCGCAGCCTCATAAACATGTGGTGGCAGAGAAGTCTCTAGAATGCACTTCTTCCCAGGCGCTGAGGGCTGTTCAGGTGCCTGCCAGGGAGCGTACACCAGCTGCCCGCTGCTGTTCAGCTGGCAAGCTTGCGCTTTTTCTGACCCGGTACCTGGAGAGCCTGGGCTTCCCTCTGCGCAGAGGTGGTGTGTGCAACCCCAAAGGTGCTTGGCTGTCCTGGGGTAGATGCAGAAGTGTCAGGGGACAGCCTGGGCTGTGTCCAGGGCGGGTGAATAAGGAGCAAGTTCATGCTGTAGGTGGTGCTGCCGCTTCTCCTGCCCTTTCCTGGGCACCGCACTGCACACAGGTGGCCCTTGGACTTCTCCTCTGCTGTTATTTTTACCCCTTGCTGGGCACTCCTGATGGAAACTGAGCACCCTCAGCAGTTCTCCAGGCCCTTTCCTCATCCTGCTTTCTAAAAGTCGCCAAGCTTCCTGTCCTGTAGAGGGCCTTTCTTGCTCTCTGACTGCTCGGCCTTCGGAACGTGCCGAGGTGCTCTCTTGTGGTGGGCGGGCTTCCAGTGCTCCACCGGCCGGCTCCTTCAGCTCGGGGCTCACACCGGGGTTTCTTGGTCTGCCATGACCTTCTCTGGCCACCTTGATGTTGGTGGTACACTTAGAGCTGTAACCACGTGGGACAGGATTGTAGAGAGGAAAAGCATCCCTGTTCAGGGTACATTGTGCTGGTCTGGGGTCCCCGTTGCCATCTCTGCCGGAGCAGTGGTGGAGGAGGATGTGAAATCCAAAGTGCTGTCCTTCAGCTGCTTCTGCAGAGCACAGACTTCATCTTCCCAGTCTCTGCAAGCAACTGAAATGACAAAACTATTGGGAAAAGCAGGTTGTGCGCTTGTGGGAGCGGTTCATTTCCTTTTTGCCCTGGTTATGTTCCTTCCCTCTTTGTGTTTACTACTTCCACAGAAATGCTGCATATTTAATTCCGTCGGCTGCAGCGCTTCTCCTGCAGGTGATGAGGCAGCCCAGATGCAGAGCTCAGCTGGGTTTGGACATTCTGTCCCAGGGCAGCCGTGTGCAGAGCAGAACTCTCGCACCTACAAGAGAAAATAACAAACCAATCACTTTGAGGTGTTCTGGGCTGGCTGTGCTGGGCTGGCATCCTGGCTTTCCAGAGTGCAGGGACTTGCACGGTGAACGTGGGGATGTCCTCCAGCAGGTACCTGTAGTTCTTGCCAAGAATGTTTGGAGAGGGTTTGGGTTTTTTTTTTTCATATGTCAGTCAGCCCGTCCTTCAGTGGAAAACGTGCTAGGGAAAGGTGATGCTCATTGGTGAGCGGGCACCTGGCTCAGCGGTCGCGCCCCATCTCCAAGGGCTGTGTAAATGCCTTTCTGATCATCTGCTGCTGCTCTTAGTATGGCTGGAAATGGGGATCTTCCCCACCTAGAGCTGCTGGGAGAGCCGGAATGGCGGATCCTTCCAACGAGCACTTGCCGTTGTTAATTTTGTTTCAGCTTGTTCGTGTTGATTAAAGCGTCACCGTCGCAAGACGGGGATTTAGCTGAGATTTGTCTCACCTTCAGGATCTGAAAAGAGGCTGCGGGTAATCAGGAAACAGAAGTTTGCTCCTTATCTCCTGTCCTGCCTTACATGGCCAAGGAGAGTGAAGGAGCAACTGGGCTCGTGTCCCTTTGGTGATGGTCTTCCTAAAAGCCATCCGTGTGTTGCAGCAAACTGTTCTTCAGTAAACCGGTGTTGGGAGAGTGGAGTGACAGATGATGGTGGTGGTGGTTTGGGTTTGGTTTTTATGTAGGAACCCTGCAGGGCTGAATGTGCACGAATTCCTATATTTGTATTGCTGAGTATTTCCTTTTCCTGTAGGGAAACAGCATTGCTGCCCTTCTGCCTGGTGTGCTGCACAACACTAACCCCCCCAAAGCTTTCTCCAACGACAAAACTCAAAGCAAATAATTAACAGATCTTAGGGATGTTTTTCAGGCTCAAATAAGTCTGCCCAGCCCCAGGGAAGGGTCTGGGTTCTGCTCCAGAGGATCCTGACGTACTCCTGTGGAGAGGGACGGCCCAGAGAGGCAGCTAAAAACTCCTGAATTGCTGCTGGAAGGGGCAAGTGACAAATTCATGTTGAGCTTGGTGTGAATGCCGGCAGGGAAGGGACAAGGACATCAGGATCTGGGAAGTCTTTCTGCTGTGCCAGTGCCAGGCCCACGGTTGGCACATGTTTGATGCTGGGGGCCCGCACTGGAAGCTTTGATGCTTCATCCACCTCTTGGGGGGTGCATTTGCGTTGTTGCAAGTGCCAAGGTGAGGCGTTTCCCCCTCCCCCTGCCCCTTTGGTCTCGTTTCAACAACTTCTGGCACCTCTTCCAGTATGAGAAGGTTTAAAACACACTATGATTTTAAAGTGTTTTTATATATTGTATGTAAATGCTTCTTGAAGTGATATTTTATTAAACAGTTTTGCTGGAATAGCTTCTACGTGTGAGGTTTGTTGACTTCTCGGGAACCAGCACGGTTTGGGCTTACCCTGGATGCTGCAGTGACAGCCAGGCCAGCAGCGTGAGTCCAGCAGCCTGCCCTCGCCTCTGCTGCCTTAATAAATCCCATCTCCTTGATAATCCCGGCACCAATCACCCATCTTCCAAAGAGCTGGGATGTTACTGGGGCAGGAGGTGATTCTGCTGCCAGCCTGGCTCCGGATCCTCCCTGCTGAGCAAGTTTGCTGCAGCTGAGCAGAAAGGGGCGTGGAAGCAAGGCTCTGCTTCTGACTAGGCACAACAGAAGCCTAAATACTTATTTTGTCAATCATCTCTTCGTGGGTTTCTTTCCACTGTTCCTGCTCAGATAGGGCAAAAGGGAAAAAGGAGCTACTTGTCAAGTATTTGAGCTGCTTCACAATGTTGTTACCACTTTCCCTGGCTTTTCAAGAATACTAAACTCCCTATTTTATCTTAAGGGGTTTTTTGGGAGGCAGGAGGGGACGGCTAGCCCTGCATTACTCTAATCTTGAGCCTTGGTTGTAAAATACCAGGCACCTTCTATTTAACCACGGTGATGCCGTACGCAGCTGGATTGTGAACGGCAACCAAGCTGCCCGGCTTGCAGCTCTGTGTGCTCAATAAACAGCCGACGACAGTTTGTTCCAGTCGTTTATTTTGTTTCACGGTATTTCAGAGCGGTGGATACAGATGGTTTGCTCTTCTAGGCTTCAGTACACTCAGCTATTGTGCCTAGGCTACAGTGGTCTGTTTAGAGAAGCTGTATTTCATAAGTAAGTTGTACTTGCTCACAGCACACGAGTCCCTTACAGCTAGATCTAAGGACAGGGAGGGGGCCTAGTGGGTTTGAAGTCTGGTATTTAGATGCCAAAGCCCCCGGAACGGACGTGGCACCCGCCGAGGTGCGTGGACTCCTGCTACGGGGGACAGACGGACTTAGGCAGCTCTGAGGGGGGTGACGCAAGAACCCGTCTACCAAGCTGTGCGTACAGGTCACAGGAAATTCTGCTACGTGGGGGAGAGCTTCTGAAAAGCCATCTCTCCCTGGGGTCCAGACACAGCTGACTTGTGAGTCCCGAACGCTGTGTTGAAAGCAAAGGCCTACGGCTGCTTGTTCAGTCAGCAGCAGCTAAATCACTCCTTGGATTTCGCCCAGGGCTTTGTGACAGGCCTCTGGGTACCAGCCGGTTGAACTCCGCTGAGTTCCTAACATATTGCTTCAAGAGGTTCAATTATACTTATAAATTTTATATCAACAGTCAGATCTTTCAAATGCATATTGCTTTTTTTTTTTTTTTTTAAACAAAAATAATCCTATTCCTGTAGCAATCCCTGAAATAATGTTCCTGTAACATCTTTGTCATGCAAATAGCAGCGTGTAGGCAATTCAAATAGAACCAAAAGTCTGTCCAGTGGGAAAGTGAGGCACTTAGGCAAAGCGACTTGTAGTCACTCGTGATCTATGCAAGACCTAGAAACAATCCCCAGACCCGATTCCCGTTCTTGAGCTTGAACCACTGGACAAGAAAAACGCTGTCTGGAACTAGCGTAGGATGGCCGCAGTACCTTTGCCCCGGCAGGACGGGCTTGTTTCACGTGTCGCGCTCACAGATGCTCTTCTGAGCTCGTTTCCTCTCTCTCTCTGTCTCCAGAAGCCCAAATAACTTGGTTCCAGGTCTCCCTTTGGAGAGCAGTGATGGATTAGAGTAAGGGAAGCGTGCGAAAACCATCAGGTGGACTTTTCACAGACACGGGTGTGACGCAAAGACGACGGAGATGATGTTTCGATACAGAACACGAAGGCTGTTAACCAGGCCATCTGTTGGTACTGCATGGTACTTTTTGGTGTGCCGGATGGTGTCTTCTAGGAGCAATCTGGCTTTCCTGAAAAGTCTAAAGAAGGCTCGGAAAAAAAACCAACAGAAACCCCACACATGAGCTCAGCAGGCGAGTCCAGGGAGCTGCAGCGTGTTACTGAGGTGGTGCAGGAATTCCTTCTGAAGTTGCCTTCAACTTTTCTCTTTTCCTTTCTTCTTTCTCAAAGCCCGAACAGCAGACGGATCTGCCCTCGGGGTAGCGGGCGCAGCACTTCCGCATTTCCCGAAGCACGGTTTCGCACTTGTGCTCCATGTAGTTGTTCGCTGGAAAACAAGGAGACACTAAGTCTGCAGAGGGGGACCAGGTTTTGGCCTCAGAGGGGACGTAGCGAGCCCAGCCCTCGAGGTGCCAGGCAGCGCGTTTCTCTGAAAAGCAAGAGCTGCTGACAAGCATTTCATCACCTTCTCTCTCTACAAAAAAAAAAAATAAAAAGAAATCTCTTTACTTTCAGCTGTCTAAACCTGAAAGGTTGCAGAGGCATCCTTGCAGCTGTGGATGGGAGCACCTTCAGTCCCCCAGGTTTGTCACTGTCACGTCTCACTACAGCAAGAACGTTTCCCTTCCTGCCACCCTGACTTTAGCTTGTGTGCTTTTAAGTTGGAGCTTGTCATCCCTGGGCTTAAACCCAGCTGCCGTGTCCCTGTGAAGCTCGCGGGCGAGCGTCAATATAATGGCATCGGCAGAGGCCTCGGTATAAACAAACGGGGAGGTGCGCGCCCTTCAGCACTGCGGCTTTTGTTAAAGGAAGGGGTAGGGAGCCAACCTCCTGCTGGTGGCCTCTTGAGGGCAGGACTGCGGAGCCGGGTGCCAGCAGCTGAATCCAACTGCACGGAGCCGGTGACACGACTGACCGCTTCACAGGCCAAGCTCTCACCTCTAGCTCAGGAGGTCCCTTCGCTACACAACCGTTACGTGACCTCCTCTTAACCTTCCTTCTGAGGCTTCTCCCCTTGGACACAGCCAGAGCTGGGACATGGGGCTAAACAAGCTCCTAGTCTGCCGTGGGATGCCTGGGCTCACGCCTTCGTGCACGGCACTGCTACACCAACCTCTCCACTTTCTCCACGGTGCCTTTGTTTCAGGCTCCGGCAGGTTCAGGCGCTGCAGGACGTGGGTGATTTGTCCGGTGCCCTTTCTGCCCTAGCTCTTTGCTGGCCGCCACTGTCAGCCGAGGTGGCAAAGCCCACGGTGCTTTGCGGGGCTGACCACCGGGCTCTCGGAGAGAAGCCCTGGGGGTACGGGAGCGTCCCGAGTCTGTGACTTTAATAACTACCTGTCTGCCTGCAGAGGAGCGCAGGGCATGCAGAGCTACCTGTTCTGCCTCGGATGAACTATGCAACCACTACACAGCTGTACTTGCCTATCCTCAGCTTCTCCTCCCCCCTGCCCCCAATTTTTAAGAGACTAACAGCAGCAACAGCGGCCCAAAGTGAGACAAACGCACCACCCACTGGCAAGCCCTGAAAGGAGCAGTAAGCAGTGGACGCCTTCCCGTCAATCAGCAAACCATCCTGCTCGGATCATTGGGCTATAAATTCCCCGAGGGGGTTGCTGAGTGACCTGTAACACAAGCACAGGGATCACCCCCAAGAAAAAGGTTACGGCGATGTCGCTGTGCAAGCTGGCGGCCTAGGAGGCGTGGCAGGCCCTTGGAAAGGAGAGGTGATCTCTTCCTGCCCATGAGGAGTGCTCCAAGACTCCCCTAACCGTTCCTCTGCCTGTGCGGGTTTGTTTCTAACGCTACGGCCACACACAGGCACACTCTGCTACCCCTCAGAGAGGAATTCCCGAAAGGCAAAACAGCAGTGGCCACACAATCGTCAGCAAAACGCCAAAGAGCTCCGCAGCGGGCATTCAGCTTCCCAGAAGGAGCAGGCAAGATGTTTGGGAACAACGACCCACTCCGAGACAACAAGCCTTTGAAAAGCCAGCATTTCCCAAAGGTCTTGCTTCTCCCCTCCAGCCTCCGCGCCGTGCAAACCGTCTCTGCGCGGCTGTCGGTGAATGCCCCATATACACCCTCGAGCCCGTTAATCCTGACAGGGAAAAACTGCCTTGCTGTCTTCAGCTGTGCGGCTCCAACAGCTCCCCGGCGTGATAACACCTGAGCAACAACAGCCCCCCAAACCGACAGCCAGACAGGGGGCGGGCAGCGGAGGGTGCACGTAGCGGAGGCAAAGAGCTCCTGTACTAACACTTCACCAAGCAGATAAAAATCTGTGCACAAACCTACACGGGTAAAACACTTGGAATAGCCTCTAGGAATGTCATCAAAGGAACATTGTCACGGATGGGACCCAAACGGGGTCGAACATTAAAGTGCAGTTACTGTGAGAAGAGAATGCAGCCCTTCCTGGGAGAAGAATGCTCCAAACCACGAAGGCAGCAGAAGGCACCACCTACACAAACGCTGGGGCAGAGGGTGGTGGTCGAGTTCTTACTTTGAGCTGAGCACAGCTGCCAAAAAACAATCCTGGGAAAGACAGGCACCTACTGACAACTGACCACTGCTTTTCCCTTTTTCCCCCACAGGCTTTTCCTTCCGTGCTCCTCCCTGGGCACTGGGGTTGTGTTACCTGCACCGAGCGCAGTCCCTGTTTGCTGCAGCCAGCAAAGTCACCCCTCTGTTTCCCCAGCAGGACCTCCTCGTCCCTCCCCGCTATATTTTTAGCTAATTTGCTTGTAGTCTGCAAATAAATGAAAGGCAGAAATGAGTCGCTGTGGAACTGGCCTGGCTATTTTAGCTGTGGCACTGACAGCCACCTGCCTTGTCACCCCTGGGCTAACAGCACCACGCTTTATTCTCCCCATGACACTCAGAGCATGCTGGATAAGGGCTCCACCAAGGGAGGCAGGGAAAACTCTTTCCCACATGGCCTTGGCACAGAGGAATGCTTTCTCTTACACGTTCCATGAGGTAAATAATTTTCCAAGCAACCAAATTTCTTTAAAAATATTGTCCTCTGCAAGCAACAAGCCTGTTCATCCCGACTCAAGTTCCCAAAACGCGTGATGACATAATCGCCTTGGCCCCTACAAATACTTAGCCAAGCTAATACGTAACAGCTGCGGAAGGGCTCCAGAAGGAGATCACCTCATACTTTGAGGCCAGATCACATATACCTAACCCATTCCTGACAGACATCTGTCTGACCCGCTCTTAAAAACACCCCGGAGTTAAAAGCTCTGAAGTCTTACACAACCCACCCCCTACCTCACTATCCGCTCCGTACGGGAGCGTACTACGTGGTCTGGCTCTCCTCACCTACAGCTGGGTCCCGAGACTACACACAGGATCTCACTACTAAAATCACAGAATCACGTCAGGTTGGAAAAGCCCCTTGGGCTCAGCGAGTCCAACCCTTAACCCCACTCCACAAAGCTCACCCCTAAACCAGATCCCCCAACAGCACCTCTAAAGGGTCTTTAAACACAGCCAGGGATGGGGACTCCACCACCTCCCTGAGCAGCCTGTTCCAACATCTGGCTACCCTTTCTGTGAATTTTTTTCTCCTGCTGTCCAGTCTAAACCTCCTCTGTTGCAGTTTGAAGCCGTTCCCTCCTGTTCTCTCACAGCACGTTCTACCTAGCGTGGAGAATGCTCCGATACACGCACAACATTCCCGTTGTTACACTCCGCTCTGTACTAAAGGGGTGTTGTTATTCCCAATCAAGCACAGAGGAATTCTATCAAAAGCAGAGATGGTAATTTTGTTTGCTTCGCCCCCGGGCAATGCTAAGGTGGTGCCTTTCTTCCTTCTCGAGGTGAAAGGCGAACAGGGTTAAGTGAAAAGAGTGAAGTTCCACCCAAAACTAAGACAGCAAAAAGACAAAAACGACGCTTAGTACCTTGCAAGCATTTCTGTATTTCACAGGCTTGTTTCTGGCAGGGATCCTTCTGGGACATGTTCAGAGAACTAAAATGATAGGAAAACGTTACTGTAGAAACCACGTACGTCTCAGCCGGGGGAGGGGAGGGGGAAACGCTACGTTAAAGCCAACGCTTTAAAGAACTCTCCGCTTCCCTCTCTGTCAGACAGTTCAGGAAACAGCTCCTGCAGCTCGCAGGTGCCTGCCAACACACACAAGAATTCTCTGCGTCCGGCTAAAGGATGACAACGTGATCGATGAGTTCGGCATGTTTTACATTGCTAGGCTCAAAGGCCTTTTTCTTTGGTCAAAGTGTGTCCTTTTCCACCTGGAAGCACCGTGATTCCAGCCACGATTCAAATGGACGTGATCATTTTTAACAGTTCTGTGCCTGCAGCCCTTATCCTAAACTGTGCATTGGTATAAAAGGCCTCTCTGAGAGCTCAGCGCTACCAAGGATTTGATGTTAGTCACATAACAGCAGCTGGAGGAGGCATTTAAAAGAACCAACCAAACAGAACAACTTAGTTGGGTATGTTCCACAAAGAGGAATTTTTTCTTTTCTTTTTTTTTTTTTTTGGTCATTCCAGGAGAAAGTCTCTTGGAAATCCCCTCCCTCCAAAAAAACCCAGCCTGGAGGACAGCTCCGCCTGGTTCAAACCTCTCGAAAGCAGGATTTCAGACATTCAGTTTGACTTTCTACAGCTGTGACACCCGTAAACCGTGATCTTCTCTGAGAGATCAAAAGACGAGCAAAAAAAAAAAAATGGTAGCGCCAGTAGTTGGATGGGAGACGTCGACAGGAAAGCGCCGCTGCCACCGAAAGAACCGGGGGACTTCAGCTCCCTGGGAGCCACAGCTCAGCTCCTGCCTCTGCCCGGAGCTAGGGAGCTGCTGCCTTTCAAACGGCTGCTGATTCACCAGCCCACAGCACTTCCCAGTATTGCCAGGGCATTATTCCCAGTATCCTGGCCGAACTCCACCTGGGGCAATGACATTCTGCCTCCCTAGAAACCCCTTTGATGTTTCACTTGGACGCAGTTCTCCACTGCCTCTCCTAAACTCTTGTGATGTAGCTGTGAGGTGTTCAACCTCCCCCCCTCGAGAGGAGGCTGCATTTCAGCGGGGAGAGAAGCATCTGTTGCACAAAATACGCAACAGCACCTTCCTAGAGCCACCGCTGCTGAAAGGCCAGAATTCCTCCTGAAGAATGACCGGGAATAGACAGAGCACGGGAAGAAAAGCAGGGGTAACGTCCACACGTACCAGATTAATCACCAGGCATGAGTTTAAGCAGCAGTTCTTCAACACCACCGAGCTGTAAGCAACAAGGAAAAGTTCAATACGTCTACGGTCGCCGCGGCCGAGCTAACGGACTTCAACAATGTCACAGCCCTCTGCCGTCCCTCAAGGCTCTCAAACGACTTCACAAACAGGCATGACTATGGTCTATTGTCGCCACCATCCTTACCATGAGATGGTGCTCTATCTCCCAAACGCGAGAGTTACTATCCCTGTACTGCTCACCCTGGGACAGCTGCCACATATGAGGCAGCCGAGACGGGGGGAGCTGGCTGGGTCGCAGCGCCTCACCCAGGGGCACCTGAACTCTTTGGATCCGAGCCCTCAGCATACCTTCTTCCTGGAGAGGGAGGGGAGAGAAGCAACAGAGAGAGCAGGCGGTTATCGGCGGTGCAGCAGAGGCACCTGAAACAGCAAAGCTACAATCACCGGGGGAACTCAACGGACACTTGCCTCTTCCGCAGCCACGAGCCACGTTTTGCGGCGCTCATCGCAGTAAACGCCGACGCGGCGCACCCAGAGCCGGACCGGAGGAGCGCCTGCGTGCCCTCCTTCTGCCATCCCCTCGGGCGCGTCGGGATGCCGCCGGTTAGGCGGACGGCATCGAGCGGCGGAAGGTCCGCATGGTCTCTTTGAACTCGGAATAACGTTCACGGAGAAAGCTCCGCGAGCCGAAAGGCACCTTTGGGTAACGTTACGGTACCAGGCGCTCGGTGCTGAAATCTCCCTACGAGTCAGCTTTGGGAAGGAAGGTGGTGCCTAAGGGAAGGGAAATTTCGTGCCGAGTTGTACGCCGGGAGGCGTGTGCTGTACGGTATTTGTAAGGCATTCTCGGGCAAAAGGTGCTACTGGTAGAAAGTTAAACCCTGCGACTGTCAGCTTTGCTTATTCCGCTACCGGTCCTATTAACAGTCTTTGTGTAAAACAGGGGAAAACCAAACCAAACCAAACTCAAAAAAACCAACCCACTAAAAAAAGTAGTTTACATGGGAGTTCCGTGGCTAACGACGGTCTAAAATTCCAACAGCAAAACTTGTGACAAGAGGTGAAAATTAGCTTAGCAAGGACGAAGATCGCTCCGGAGGCAAAGCCCGAAACTCCGTACGAACGACTCTCATATTTGGAAGCCGCAGAGGTGTCACCGCGAAGGGTCCTTCGTCTCATCTCTCAAGAGGACGGCGGCATTGTCCGTTCGCACACGAGCTCCTGGGGAACAGCTCTCGGGACTCGGCGCAGTTCGGCTTTGAGCTGGTTACAGAGAGCCGCCGACATCAGCAGGGGCAAAGGAATTTTGGGCATTGAGGCGGTTCTTTCTACCGGAATTTTTGTTTAACGGCAAGTTTATCGGTTAGGTCAAGCTGAGTCATTAGCAAATGAAGGTCAGGGGAAATGATTCTCTCTTTGGACCCTAGAAGAGGTAATCAAAATGGTACAGACAGTCTTCATTCTTTATCTAGGTTTAAAGTAGAACAGAATTAAGCTGTAACACATGTAACATCCTCCTGCTGTGAAGCAGATGCAATATTCCTATCCCAGCGCAACACGGCGGCCTTCTGGAAACTTGGAAAGCTATAGGACATATTTCAGACAGGAGCAAGAAAATCTGGGTACAAAATAAAGTGAGGAAAGCCAGGGAGAGAGGAAAAAAAACCAAAAATTGTTATACATTGGGGTACATATCTAAAAGGAAATGCGCTTCCGTGTTGTTCCACACCTTACGTCAGTGCCTCTCTACCTTCTGGAATCAAAGGATCGTTTCGCCTTTCGGAGAACGAAACACCGACCACAGCTCAGCCTGAACAGCACTGTCACAGTATTTTAATTTCTGACAAAGAAAACTTGGAATGTTCTTTTAGTTTTGTTTTTTTCCCCCCCCCTCCCATTCTCTCTGTTTCCTTGCTTGACGTGTGGGAATGTGTCTGTTCTGCAGCCCGCCCTGTGACGTCCATTCCAAACAATGCCCCAGCAGCTGGATCACTGGCATTTCGAGGAATGTTACAGCGGCCTGACAAACCCCACAAAGCCTTGAAGCACAAGCTAGGAGGGTTAAAGGGACATTTCTCCAAGTCCTTTCCATCCTGTTTCAGCCTAAGTCACTTCAGAAATTTAAGCCCCTCCCCGTGGGGGAAGCCCCTTTGCCCAAGGGTGAAACGCAGCAATCGCCACCGCTCGGTTTCAGTCCGCTGAATGTGATCACCCAGGTTGGAACTTGGCCAGGATACTCTCCTACTCTGCAGCTCTATCACGACCAAAAATGCTCAAGAACTTGCTTTTATTCCATTCAAAGCTGGAATTTTTACAGCTGATCACCCCCAGAACTAGAAGATTCAAGATTGACTTCAGCACTGGAAAAAAAATATGACTGAGTGAACGAACATTATTTCCTACAGCAAATAAACTGTCCTGGAAGGTCTCCTATCCAAATGCTAACCCGGGTCAGTCTTGCTGAACTACAGGTAGGAGGACCAAAGCACAACACGTATGTTGATGTTTATTGCGTACGAACGTGGCAGCAACGATGGGAACGGGAGCGACAGAAGGAGGTCTGGCGGGGAGGACGCCGCGCAGAACGGGCAGCGGTTCACACGTGGTTTCACCCTTTGCCCCACTAATTTGTCCCAAGTTCCCTCTGAACTCCACAGCTCTGGGTTCAGTGGTCTAAAGTTCAAAGGCCCAGCCTGGCCTCTCTTTCCAACAGCCTCTTAAGACTGTTACGAAGGTGCCCAGTTAATGCCACAAATATCCTGAGGTCAGGCAAAACCAGCACTTGGGTTTTAAGTAAGACAGGTCTGTCTTTACTCAAACATACAAAAGAAATAGAATTGGAAAAGCAGGCGCTTCAGGCATTCCCACCTGCAACTTTAAGAAGGGAAAAGCATGTACCATTCCTGCTTTTGCAGATTTTATCACAAAAGCGATAAAAAGGCCTGAAGGAAGACATGGGTGAAAGGAGAAGTAAGCTTATTTATATTTAAAACAAGTTACAAAACCTACTTCTCATATTGCTTGCTTCACAATCTCTTAAAAAAACCCATCATATCCAACAAAAAAACCCAATCAGCTTAAATGTGCAGGACTGCAGCATCATCCTTTGACTCAGATTTTAACGTTCCCATCAACAGAACGGCAGAAGTTGAGCTGTTGAAGGTTTTGATTGGGGGAGATTTAAAGCCCAGTCGCCCCAGACAGGACCAAGACTCGCAGGTATTCTGTCCATCTCCGGCCTTAGAAGTTTAATGTTGTCCTGGGACCCGGTTGGATTTCTGAGCCGTGCAATATATGAATCAATGTGAAAACGGCCAGGAGGAGGACTGCATCCTCTGTTGAAGACAATTTATTTGCTTTTAAACTGGGGGCATTAAAATGTTTTATGAAAACAGTGGAAGAAATTGCTCCAGCTGCTGCTCAGACCACCCGCAGAGCTCAGGACGCTGAGCAAAACCCTTATTTAAAAGGAGACTGGGTCATATTGTTGGAAGAGTTCAGCTGCCTTTTAGGTGCCAAGGAAAAAAAAAACAAAACAAACCAAAAAACCACCACCAAAACGATGGTGAGGCTCAGTGACTTGGGCACAGCGTTGTCCTAACATGACTACACAGCTTCTGGAGCAAGGCCGGCCCAGTTTGGCCTTCTAGTGGTGAGCGTGCGGCTGCCTGCGCCCAGCCTTCAGGGAGCTAACGGGGAGCTGAGATTTCCCCCCAAAAAACCCCCAGCCTGCATCTTGCAACAAGTCAGGGATCAGATGAGCTGTCTGTTGAGCATGTCGACTCACTCAAAAACTTCTTCTTGGGGGGGGGGTTGGACTCTACTCTGCCTGGAGCACTCGGCCCAAACAAGCGTCTCCGTGACTCCACTCTCCACTCTGCCCGACCTGCTGAGGGCTAGCAGAAGCTCACCGACCAGCCGGGGCTGTCCAGCAGCTTGGGCAGGGAAGGTCTAGCTTGGGTAGGATCTAAAGAAACAGGAAGACAAAAAGAGATGGACATAGCGTGGAGGGAGCCCCGAAGGAGGAAGGGAAGGACCAGGCGAGGGGTGCAGGAGCCGGGCCTGGCGAAGGGCTGGGTGAGGAGGGAGGGAGTGTAGGGGGCGTGGTGGGGACGNGGGGCGGGGCTCGGGGCCCGCCTGCGCCCTGGGGTGGAAGGCGGGAGGGCGGCATCAAGATGGCGGTGCAGGCCGTGTACCTGGAGGCCGACGCCTTTCTGGTGTGTCTCAACCATGCGCTGAGCACCGAGAAGGAGGAGGTCATGGGGCTCTGCATCGGCGAGGTACTGGGGTCGGGTGGGGCGTGCTGGGCACAGCGGGAGGAGGTGCAGCCTCAGTACAAGAAGGACATGGACCTGANCGCGGCCCGCACTGGTGCGGGCTGTGCTGGAGGGGTCTGCAGGCTCTTACCTCCCGGATGGGGCTCAGTCACTGTGGCCTGTGTGGGACGGTTCCCCGGCAGAGCCGTGGCCGGCGGGGCCTGGCCCTTCCAGCTCGGCTCCCGGCCACCCCCTACTCATAGTTCCGGCTGCGGTGAAAGTCAAAGCTTAGAGGTAGGAAAGCTTCTCATCTGCACACCCGGCCACGTTCTGATGTGTGCCTGAAGGTACCGGAGCTGGCCTTTTTCTGGAGGGTGGTCATTCATGTAGCAGAGGAATGATCGATTTTTTTTCCTTCCGCATCCATAGGTCGACACCAGCCGGATCGTGCACATCCACTCCGTCATCATCCTGCGCCGCTCCGATAAGAGAAAAGACCGCGTGGAAATTTCGCCTGAGCAGCTTTCAGCTGCTTCTACTGAAGCAGAGATATCCTTTGGAGACAGCAGCCAACTTGCCAGTGAAGCGATTCGCCTCGAACCTGCTTTTTAGGCGCGGTGCTTTAGACTTGGTCTAGTTGCCTTAAAGTTGTCTGCCGCTTCCCTTCCACAATTGTTTGGTTTGGAGGGCGGTGCTGGCAGCTGCCGTTCTCTGGAGTCTTGGTTGGTTCCAGTGGTTGCAGTGGAGTTGTGTTATCGCTGGGTTTTGTAATTTCTTTGTATTGCTCACAAGGAAAACTGAAGTGTCTTTTTGGGGTGGGTGCCAGTTCATCAGGGAGACTTAGTAGAAAGGTTGACAAATCTTATTAATGTCTAGAAATCTCTGAGGGGTGGGGGGCAAGTGGAAGGGGCCAGGCTCTTTGCTGTGGTGCCCTGGGACAGGACAAGGAATAACAGGCACAAGCTGGAACACAAGGAGGTTCCACCTCAACAGGAGGAGAAACTTCTTTGCTGTGAGGGTGACGGAGCCTGGCCCAGGCTGCCCAGAGAGGTGGTGGAGTCTCCTTCTTTGGAGACTTTCCAACCCCCCCTGGCTCTGTTGCTGTGTGGCCTGCCCTGGGTGATCCTGCTCTGGCAGGGGGGTTGGACTGGATGATCTCTCGATGTCCCTTCCAACCCCTGACATTCTGTGATTCTATGATTCTAAGTCTCTGTTTCCAAGCTTGGTGCCCTGGAGAGCCTTTTCCCTGCACACGCTCCAGGATGCCGCTTGGACACCTTGCTGCCGTGTCACTGCCTCATGCAACCCACCCCCAGTTTGCTCCTGCAGCAGCGACACGCTGCCGGTGCAGGGGAAGAGGCTCCCATCCCCTCAGAAAGGATCTGTGATTCTGTAGCCTGATCAGAAACTCCTAAAACTGCTGGTTTTTCTTGGACAAAAAAAAAAAAAACCAAACTCCTTCCATTTGCTCTTGGTTTCCAAAGCACCTTGACTCCCACACAGGTTGGCTGAGATGACGGGACGCCCGATGAGGGTCGTGGGCTGGTACCACTCTCACCCACACATCACGGTCTGGCCATCGCACGTCGGTAAGAGCAGGCTCGAGCTAGGTTCTGTAGGGAAGCTCACAGCTGGCCAATTGGATTACTCAATTTCCTGGATGTTCAGAGCTGCGCATCCCAGCTATCGAAGTTTGGTTTCTCAGATGTCCTTTGGTAGGACAGGATTGTCTGGGTGGGCCTCAGGAACCTCTGCTGGTGGCCCTGTTCTGGTCTATGTGCTCTAAGTGCTCAAACTGTCTTGTGACCCATCAGTCACATCCAGTCGTTACTAGTGCTGCTGTTCTTCCAGACAGGAAAACTAGACCTGGGGTGTGGGGAAAAGCAAAAATTTTTGACATCTCCGAGTGTTAATGCAAACCCAAAAACTTTTTTGAAAGAAGTGCATGAGTATCTTCTCGGTAATGGACATTATTAGGATAGTGATCTGGGGCACCAGGCTGATGCTAAGATCAGGTTTTTTTTTGGTTTGTTAGCTCATCTTGTACTTTAAAGATTTACTATTTAATTATATTCTTTTAATTGGATCGATTTTTGTGGGTTTTTTAAAACTCAGCCCTCCGGAGTAAAGACTTTAAAATAAAGCTTGTGACGTTTGTTGCCAAATCCCAGGTCACCCTTCGAAAGGTGGCAGGTATTTGTCGCTCCTGCGGGTGACCAGCGCAGTTCTCATTACCCTCTTTGTCTACAGATGTCCGCACACAAGCCATGTATCAGATGATGGACCAAGGTTTTGTGGGGCTTATCTTTTCCTGCTTCATTGAGGACAAAAACACAAAGGTAGGCAACTTAAAAATGGCCGTAAAGCCTCCAAGTCCTCCTGAGAAACATCCTCCCCAGTGCAAAGCTGAGATCCTCGGACGCAGCTCTGCTCGGAGCGGTGAAGTTTGCGTCACAGTTCCAGTGACAAAAGGAGGAGTTGATTACTGTGAGCCCCAGGCTGGCTCTCCAGCCAGCAGAGCTGTGCTGCTCCTGGGGTTCTGAGGCTGCTTCAGAGGGCCCTGAACGACCTGTGGGCACTGAAATGTGGGAGCTGCCTTCCACCTCCTCGGTCCAGCACACGCAGCTTATTGCACCTCTGTGCTTCCAGCCGCCGTAGTGTCAGGTGGGCTGGCACTGGTGTGTCTTGTTTAGGTTTTCCAGGTAGCTGTTAAGATTTTTTTTTCATATTTAATGGCTCTGGCAGTATCTGCTTGTAAGTGGTTCCAGCGTGCCAGTCGAAGCAGAAAGTGGGTACCTCTGCAACCTGCTCAAATGCTATTTGACAACATATTCTGCTTCCTAAAGGAACGTGGGGGTTAAGATTTTTGTGCTCTTGGAATCGGAATCTGACTTTCTGCTGTCTCTCTCAGACAGGCAGGATTCTCTACACCTGTTTCCAATCCATTCAGGCCCAGAAGAGCTCCGAGTGAGTACGGCAGGAGAATATTGTGTCCAGTGTCAGGTTGTATTTCATCTTGTCTCCTTTTTGGGTTGTCTTAAACAAATGGCTTCTAGGCTCACCAGGAGTACAGAGGTGCCTGAACCAGGTCTCCTTACTTCTGCTAACACAGGCAGCTTGGAGACTAGGACCAATTCATTTAGCATAGGTAATTTAGTAGCTTGAGATTTGGTGTAGGCTGGGTATGAATTTGTGCTGTAGTCTGTTGTATAGAAGGCCTGCCCTTTTACTTTCAACTCCAGAGGTCGAGGCTTCGAGCTTGTGTGGTGTAGAGTCCCCACCAGCTGAACACACTCTGTGTCAGATTGTCAGTACTGACCATCTAGTTGCTAGCATTTTATCCTTAAAATTTGAGAAGTGTGTGGTTGTAAAAGGCTTCCATTTGCCCATCAAGTCAGGCATTTGTTCCCAGAAGCAGACTGTGCAGCAACACCATGCATTGAGCAGACTGTTCCAGACTTGGAGAAGTAACTTTTTTCCCCTCTGCTCCTTTAAAGTCAATTGTATCTGATACCCTTTTAGGTATGAAAGGATTGAAATTCCGATTCATGTCGTCCCCCATGAAACTATTGGGAAGGTGTGTCTGGAATCAGCTGTAGAGCTGCCCAAGATCCTTTGTCAGGAGGAGCAAGATGCCTACAGGAGAATTCACAGGTAACGCCACCGAGGCTGCGCCCCTCTCCAAGACCATCTTTCCTGGCAACTTTTCCTGTAGCAGCCCTTAAAGCACCACAGACTGAGCAGGGGTGTAGAAAATGAGCATGAGCGGCTCCTGTGCCTCTGTAGAACGGATTGGATGGCTTCACATGAAGGGGTTCACGGTCTCTCAGCTTTGCACACAAGAGCTAAAAGTGCAACTGCTCTTTTGCTGCAACAAGAGTTGAGAGCAAAGGGTGGCACTTCAGTGATAGGCCTGTGGGACAGGAATTCGGGTTTAACAGGGGAAGAGTGCTGCTAAGAAGTCTGAAAAACTAGATTATCAGCTTGGGTTTTTTCCCTCCTTTTTTTTTTTTTGTCTTCTCTCCCTCCTCTTTTTTTTTTTTTTTTTTTTTCCCCCCCCTTTTTTTTTTTTTTTTTTCTGTCTTCTCTCCCTCCTCTTTTTGTTTTTTTGTCTTCTCTCCCTCCTCTTTTTTTTTTTCTGTCTTCTCTCCCTCTGGTGCTCAACACTGACATTTCTGTGCTGTAAGCTCTTTGTTCTCCCCGTGAACGTCCAGGGCTTCAACAGGCAAAGAGGTTTAGACGTACTGCAGTGTCAGAGACTTGTAGGTAGCTGGTTCTGCAGCCTGGGTTTGCCCAAGTTGTAATTCCCTGCTGTCTTGTCACTCACCTGCATTCTCTTCGTTCCGTCAGCCTCACCCATCTAGACTCCGTCACCAAGATCCATAATGGCTCAGGTAAGGATGCCTTTTGTTCACTTGAGAGAATCCCGGGTGCTGCTTGTAGAGTCAAAGCAGTGGAGTCTTGAGCAGGGGTTGGTTTGGCTCTGACTTCAAGGGATAGAGAGCACAGCTGTGTAACAGTCCTCCCTTTGCCGTGAAAGTAAATAAAAGCACAAACTGTGTCTTTTTCTTTGCCGTACAATTCACTTCCAGTCACAAACACCGTGGAACCCAGAGAATTCTCTGAGACTGTTCTTGTTACGTAACTGCAATAGACTTTGGGTTAGTTTGGGTTGGTTTTTTTCTTTTTTTGCTGTCAGAACAGCAAGGGGAATTTGGATTTGGTGGGTCTTGCCTGGCTAATCCCCACACCTGCCTGCACCTCCTGGCACTTGATGTATGTTAAGTGCATGTAAATCTTTTCTTTTGCCAATGAGACAGGGTGAATCCTAACCCCAGTTCTGTTCCAAGATAAATACCCCGTTGTCCATTCTCACCTGATTAAAAAAAAAAAAATGAGGCATTCTTTGCTTCTGACTTTGGAAATTCATTATCATCAGTGACCTCTTCCATGCAGATTTCAGATTGCTGTTGTAGGTCTGTCATCCCTCCCCTGAGCATCTCAAGGTCAGACTGAAACAGCTTGTTTCCCACTTTAGCAAGCTGGTGATTCTGACTCACCTGCGGAGATGTCTGGGTGCCTTGGCCAGGGTGTCGGAGGGTTTCCTCGGCTGTATCGAACGCTCTTGGCTTTGGGGTAGTTGTAGCACACTGAATCTTTCATGTCTGTGCCAGTGGCGTGATATCTTCTTGCTCTTTCCAGTGTTCACAAAGAACCTCTGCAGCCAGATGTCTGCCATCAGCGGGCCGCTCCTTCAGTGGCTGGAGGACAGACTAGAGCAGAACAAACAGCGAGTGCTGGAGCTGCAGCAGGAGAAGGAGCAGCTCCTGGAGGAACTAGCTGCTTTGGAGTGAAGGAGGAAAGGCAAAGCCTTCAAGAAAGAGACGCGGAAAAAAAACTTCACGAGACCTGCTCCTGGCTGCAGGGTGGCCCTGCATTGCCTTACAGTGAAGATAGTAACCGTGCCTCTTCTCTTCTGCCCCGTGCAGCAAAGAGCACTGCAGGACAAGGCAAATCATTTGGCCCACCTTGGTGGAAAGCAGTGGTACCTTTCCAGGTGCTGCCTGCTGCAGTTCCAGCTCAGTGATGGGGTCGGGCAGCACCTGAAGACACTTCAGTTCTGGAGGGCACACACACCTGGGGAACATGTTGTTTCTGTCTCCCCTGTATTTTGACACAAGTCTTACTGCTTTATATATATTCCAGGAGCCTGGAACTGGATGGTTAGAGGGAAAAAGTGTGTCCTTGCAGTCCTATCTTATGCTGCCAACTTCTGCCTTCTTTTAGTAGCTTCAGCTGGCCGCGATGTTCTGTCTAGTAATGTTTTGGATTACTGGTTATCCACCCAGGCAGGTAAATCTGGGAAGAGACGTGGAAGAACTTTGACATGTTCAGCGTACATCAAACCAAATAAAAGGATTCCACAGCCAGAGCTGTTTGGAGTAAAAATGAACTGGATGCCACAAAGTGCCAGCAGCTGCATTTTTTTTGGACACAGCCTGTATCCTCTTGTTTCACGTAACGCTGTTGGACGTCCAGCACTGAGGTTCTCTACAAAAGGGACTGTTTCTGCTGGCTTAGTGGGAGGAGTGTGGTTGCTTCCCAGGGTGGGGGAAAGGTTAAGATGCTGAGAACTGGCAAGATAATGCAAGCCCATCGTTCATACCTGCTGAACTTCATGAAATGAGATTGAACAAATGGAACAAAATACCTCTTGTTGAACTAATTATTTAAATGTTCTTGCTGTTACATTTCAGAGTACCCCCCCATCATGGAAATCATCTGCATTCTCTTACCTGAAATCATAGAATCCTAGAATCTTTTAGGCTGGAAAAGACCTTGGAGTGCAACTGTCAATCTTGCAGGGCCAAGTTTTAACTGCACAGTTAAAACTCCTGTTTCAGCTCCTTGGTTCCAGTCTGATCCAGTCTCATCAGAGGTCGTGATGTTACTGACAACTCCTTAGCTTGGCTGTTGCTTTGGGAGAATGAAAGTAACAGAGCTGAGCAAGAGGCACCCCCTTGCCAGTGAATGCTCCATACTGATTAGCAAAGGTAAATTGCTGTTAGAACTGGAAGGCCCTTAGCTAACTTGTTTTTTGCAGATTTCACTTATCAGTCTTTCTGCACCGATCCTGGCAAACCTCCAGACAAGAGAACTTCTATCAAGCAAAATGCTCACTGCCTTTTTTTTATTTTTTTTTTTCTCTTAAAATTGCTGCGAAGAGCGTTTTTCTTTCATTAGCTTTTGAACAGGCAGTGTCTTTGTTCCAGTGGCTGTGTCATTGCTTTCTAGTTCAAGTCCTGCTTCCCTTGCTCTTTGCTGGGGGGTGAGGGGAGTGTGCCTTCCTGCCCCCAGCCTTGATAACAGCACCTTGGGAGATCTCACGGCTGTCCAGTGCAATCTCCCAGGGCATCCTGCCAAGCACGTCCCAAAGCCAGAAGGAGCTCTCCTGCAGTCCAGGCCCGCAATCCTGTTGTTTCTTTTGTTTTGCTTCCCTCCAGATCCTAGCCAAGATCTCTGGCTTGCCACCCCTCCCTAGGAAGGCCAGGGGCCGCTCTTTGTTGAGGTTACGGACAGCTCACAGTAGGAAGCAGCTGGTCTGGCTTTGAGCATAGCTTCTCTCTATCCACTCCCCAAGCAACAAGTTTTACCCTTTCAGGACTGCAAATGCTTGGTGGGCTCACGTCCCCATGCTGCTATATGTGGTCTGAGCACCAGGACAAAGCTGCAGTCCTGTGTTTCCCCCAGGACTGAGTCTGCAAGAAGGGCTGAGCTCTGCCCCAGCACAGGCAAAGCAGGGTTAGAATGGTGTTTGAATTGTAAATCCAATGACAAAAGAATAAGTTAATAGTTACTCTGTGCTGACCCTCGACAGCTTCTCCTTACTGAAGGCAGCTCTACCAAAAGCCCAGTGGTACCTTTTTGAGTCCCTGCAGTGCCATCTCTTGAGGCAGTTCCGTGCCAAGGATACACGGAGCCTCTGGACCACACACAAGCGGATGCTTTTGCCAGTCCTTCCCAGTTAGGCTTCCCTCGGCCTCCAGCACAGGCAGCTGTTGGTGTCATTGAAATCGGGAATAAACCTCTTGAGGCCAACGTAGAATTAAGCAGCAGGCATTCATTTTATTGCAGTGCTGGATGCAGGGGCCATCGTTCCTCCTAACCTGCTTGCCGTACGTTGTACCGGTCACAGCTTTTATCTCCCTGTTACATACATGTGCGTTATATTTCCTAAGTCTTAATTTTCATATTTGCATAGTCATTATGCATGCAGCTTGAGTCGCTGAGGGACCTCCACAGGAGTCTCTGGTGGTACCTAATGACTGTTGACAGGGGTGTCCCTTATTGTCTTTTTTGTGTACACCTACGGTCTGTAGCCTGGGTCATCGCTCTGTTTGTAGAATTGTCAGGGTCCTTATCTTGGTTTCAACTGGTTCCTGCTGGCTTATCTGCACTCCTCCAGGAGGAATCAGTCACGCTTTTGAGCTTTATGTCCTCAGCTACATTCTTGTCTGAGGCCCTTTTACAAGATCTGGGAGGTAACGTTCGCAGTTGCGAAAACGATGTCCTTGCCCGATAGCCCTCACGACGACGTTGGGTCCTCCTGCCGCTCCAGAACTACAGCTGGATTCTGCCCCTTTGTAATCTGATGGTATTTATTAGGAGTACCCTGTGCACCAGAGTCCACTAGTGCTTTACACTGCCAGGGGGTGGATGTGCCAGGCCCTCGGATCCACACAGTCCAGTAAACCCAGTTGTCCCTTTCCTCCACCTGGCTGAAGGCAGAGCCCCTCTATTCCTGCTCAGATTATTCACCTCTTGATTTTTGTAACTGCAAACCCAAAGTCCCTCCTTCAGGGTCAAAAGTGAGATCAGCCTTTTTACTCTACCCAACAGGCGGTGGTGCAGTAATTTTCCTGGATGGATGGAGAGATGGATGGATGCTCTTGGGCTGTTTATCTTGCAGTGCCAGTTACCTGAGCCTCTAGACTCCAGGGTAGGCTCAGGACGACAAACACTGCAGATGACACCAGGTTAGGTGGGAGTGTTGATCTGCTTGAGGGTAGGAAGGCTCTGCAGAGGGACCTGAACGGGCTGGATCAATGGGCTGAGGCCAATCATGGGCTTCAATGCGGCCGAGGGCCGAGTCCTGCGCTTGGGCCACAACAACCTCGGGCAACGCTCCAGGCTTGGGGCTGAGTGACTGGAAAGCTGCTGAGCAAAAAGGGACCTTGGGTCCCCAGGAAGGCCAATGGCATCCTGGCTTGTATCGGGACTAGTGTGGCAGCAGGAGGAGGGAAGTGCTGCACCCTGCAAAGAAACAAAACCTGAGCTGAGCCTTGAAATCCCCCAACAAATAGTATGTCCTGAGTCTCAACCCAAACCGCTATTCGGTTGCCTGAGAAAAGTAAGATCAAGAGAACCTGGAGAGTTTCAGCTGACAACGTTATGTATCCAGAGCGTAGAATCCAATCAACCTTGGATTCTACTCTCTGGATATACAATCAACCTTGTGTATCCATTGGTTAGAATCCAATCAACCTTGGATTCTACTCTCTGGATACACAATCAACCTTGTGTATCCAGAGGGTATAATCCAATCAGGCGGAGTCTTGCCACAGTCACGCAAATAAGGGGATAAAAACCCTGAGGTTTGATTTAGAAATGGGGAGTCACCTCACCTGTGTGGAGACCCTTCCCCCTTGGTCAGGACAACGGCCAAGGTCACTTTTCTAGGCTTGAGAGCCCTTCCCTGGATGGGGTAAGAGAACAGCATGCTGTCAATTTGCAAAAGTGGGTGATTAACTAACAGGTTAGTGTGCCCTCTAGTTCGTTATAGGGTTATTCCTGCTTTTAGGTTGTAATAGTGCATCATTCTTCCATTGTCTCTGTGAAAACCTGCAGTAGTGGCATCTTAGACCTGTGAGTGAAGTTCAAATAAACCATTTCCTTAAACCTTGTGGTCTCATCTCTTTTCGCCCCACCGTCCTCCTGCAAATGCCTTCTCTAAGTGGATCTGCACAGACCCGCTGCATAAACCTGCTCCACAGGCTAAAGACACAAAGCTGCTCTGCAGACCTGCTGCACTAACTGGAATAGGTACAAACGTGCTGGAAATACCTGCTGCAGCCACTGGTGTGGGATGATGGCCCAGCTGGCCGTGAGCCAGTAGCACGGGCTAATTTAGGGCGCTTCGGGAGGGAGGTGGAGATGTTTGCAAGGATGAGATTCTTGTGCTGTCTCTGGAAGAGGAGATCTGCTGAGCTGGCCTGCCACGTGGCTGGAGGAGGGAGTCTCGTGAAGATAAGAGGGTCCTGTTTCGGCTAAAGCAAGGAAAGCAAACAGCTCTTACATCAGTTTCGAAGGCCAGAGCGTCCGAGCAAAGAGCTTTGCCTAATTAACTGCAAAATGAATTTTAAAGTTTACACTCCTAAGTATGGTAATAAGCCTTATGGAGTACATGCTAAATGTCCGTGACTCTATTTCTCAACTCTCCACCCAAATCATGCTAAATGTCACCCAGAAGGCAGGGACAGATGGAATTATGATATAAGAAAAAATCACAAAGGAAATACATCTCAGGAGGGGAGGAAGGAGAAGACTGAAAGTCTGGCAGAAACGGTCGGTGGACTGAACACCTCTTCCTCCAGCCAAGACAGGGACACCTTCTGGTAAGAATTGCACCTTCACTAGAGGATACACCTTCTCCTAGCAATACTATTCTCTGTCAGCTTTAGTACAAGGGCCAGCACCTCCAGCTGCAATGAGTGTCACACAGGAATTACTACCTCGAGCTGGATTCTCTCTCCTGCAGTCTGTGCACTTATCAATGATGATTCTGAACCTGTTGTATCTGTCACTTTAATAAACCAAACTTGCTGAACTTGTAAACTGCCTCACTGTAAGTCCTTCACTGGGCTCTGAAACAGGCAGCTGCTGTCTCCACGTGAGCCCTCAGCCAGGTTCCCAGGCAGAACCGTTAAACTTGCTTTTGGACTTTCACACACAGAATCACACGCAGAATTCTCCAGGCTGGAACAGACCTCTGAGATCATCAAGTCCAGCCTATGACCCAACACCACAACACCTAGCTAGACCACGGCACTAAGTGCCGCATCCAGTCTTTCCTTAAACACCTCCAGCGATGGCGACTCCCCCGCCTCCCTGGGCAGTCCATTCCAGTGTTTAATCCCCCTTTCCATCAGGAAGTGCTTCCTAATATCCAACCTAAACCTCCCCTGGCGCAGCTTCGGGCCGTGCCCCCTTGTCCTGTCACCAGTTGCCTGGGAGAAGAGCCCGACTCCCACCTGACTACAACCTCCATGCAAGCCCTCGGGGCTCGGGCAGGCAAACGTCGCCTTCGCACCTTCGACGCGACACCCGCACGCGCACAAGCCAGCTCTTTGTCACTGCTGCCTCCTCACCCGCCCTCGGCCAAGGCCCCTGGCTCACCCTCTGGCACTTGCAGGACCGCAGACCGGTGGGAAACGCTCTCGCTGCCCCTGTTGCCGACACCCCGTGCCCTTACCCCTAGAGCAAGGCAGGCAGGTGCTCTCACACCCAGAGCTGCCCTTACAAACCCGCTCGCCCCTCAGCTCCCGGGCTACTTACTCTGCTCACTGGCTCGTCCAGCTCGCTCTTGCGTTCCCAGGGAGGGGTAACCCACTTGCGCGCCTCTGCTCGCTCCCGTGGCTGCCCCACGGGCCTCACGCGGCCTCCCCAGCGGAAGGGCACGAGTTCTCGTCCAGGCCTCCCGCAGAAAGTCTCCAGACACAGGAGAATCCACTTCTCCATCCTCGTGTTGTCCCAAATCTGGGTTCTCTCCCCAGCGTGCAAAGAGCTGAAACACCCACGGAGTCGAGATATTTGCTTTATTCCAGTTCTGTGCAAAAAAGGGTGCTAGGTGCTAACTGGCAAAGCCAGCACCCCTGGTTATGGCCAGGTAACACCGATACCATTCAGAGGGACACTCCATTTCATTAGTACACTCCTACCTGACAGCTGGTGGATGATTCCCTGCTCCTCTTGATTTCAAGGCACAGTTCCTTTTAAACGTACTGGTCATGCTCAGAGGATAAGGGGCTTATTGGGGCAGGGGGCCTGTCTCTAACCAGGAGGTGTGGTTTTCACATGATAACAATATTATAACGAGGTAGTTCAACCTCAGGGCACCAGTCTGGGGACTGTGCCGACTCTTCCAATCGATGCTTATCCTCAAGGATGCAGTGTCTGTGGGAGCTGAGAGGATTCTTTTATCCTTCCTTAAGCACCCATTCCTCTTTATCTTATCCAGCCATTAACCTGCCACCCATTCTTCCTTCTGAGACTGCTTTATCTAATGGTAAACAGTAGCAGCCCAAGTTGGAACAACAGCCATCACTCATGATCTGTCAGGGTGGGAAGGGGCTGTGCTGGCCTCTCCCAGAGAGTCTCCAGGCAGTGGAGAAGCCACTTCTTCCTTGTGCACTGCTAGAATATTGCTGGCCTCCCGATGAAGGAAAAGCCACTTCTCCATCCTTGTGCTCTGCTGGTTTAAGGGGGGTTGTGCTGTCTTCCACCACAGGAGAAGCAGACAAACTGATGTCTTCAGGTGCCGGTATGGAGAGGGGCTTGCTGTGCCCCTCAGCCCCTGTACCACCAAACAAGGCTGAAGCCATTGACTTGATGTCTTCAAGTGCTGGTTGGGGTGATGGTTGCTGTGTCTGTCATCTCCAGGACCGCTGACTTGAGGTAGAAACAGACTAAGTGCTTTTGGGTCCCCATTTCATTGCTGTCACATGGTTCCAGGATGCTTGCACCAGGGACTGCTGGTCTCCTCGTGAGCCAGTGCTGCCTCCTGGGAGTGGGCACCCCCAGGCTCTATCCCCTTGCTCTGCACCCAAATTTCTCCCAAGAAGGACTCAGACACTGATGAGCACTGGGGGAAAAGCTTCCTGAGCTCTGAGAATGCAGCCTCAGCTGGACTGAGGCCAGCAGCAGGAAGTACTTCGGCACTTGGCTTTGCGACGGCACAGTCGGCTCAGTATCAGGTGGGGCAGCATAAAGCCCCTGGATTGAGCAGGGATTTGTGATGTGGATCCTTCTATGACAAGGTTCTAGAGTGGCATCTTCCCAGGCAGAGGTGGTGTTTAATCAAAGTTTAAGGAGGACATCCTGACTGATGCACAGCCATGGACTTTCTCTCATTATTACACCTTGCTCGCTCTTGCCCACTTGAGAAAAGGCCTTAAGGTCGTCTTTATTACAGGTATTTAATGCTAAAAGATAAAAAAATTAAATGGAATCCACCGAAACACATTCTTAGGCTCAGTTACAACTCCATACAGAATTTAAGCGGCGTCAAGAAAGGGAGTGCACCGAGACATTAGGAGGACTCTCCAAGCCTAGTTTTCAGAGCAAAATCCGCACTGAGTTTCCGCATGACTTCCGCGTGACTCAGCCCATGCTGCTCTCTCTTAATCAGCCCGTAGTTGTTCTTCACGTAATTTGCAAAGGGCGTCAGGTGTGTCCTAGCAGGAGTGCCGTCCTTCCTCGTGGGCTGATCCAGGACCAGCTGCCCCCCACAGAACGCACACACAAAGCGCTCGGTGTCCAGAGACTTGGAATGACGTCCGATCCTGAAATGGAAAAAGCAGCACTTTGACTTCAGGTTGTACCTGTGGGGAAAGGGCTCCTGCCTCTTCTGCCAGGCTCCTCAGGACAGATTCCTAAGCTAACATTTTAGAACAGGAATCGGACTACACACTTCACAGAGTGGAACAACCAAATCTGCAGTATGCATTTCTCTACCCTAGAACTTTTCCCACTGCTTTTTCAGCCTCTTCCCTTCCTCTCTCTCTTCTATTCTCAGTCTAGTGGTGAGTTTCTCCTCAAAGCCACCACCATCAAATCTTCTCAGCAACTCATGCCTTGTGTACTCATATGAAACACTTCAGGAAGATTCTTTCATATGTGAAATACGGTTTCCTTCCAGCACTTCTGTAAGTAGCACACATGATTCTGAGAAAAAAAAATAAAAAATCCCCTGCATGCTTTCTAAGCATGCTATTAGTCCCTAAAGTTAAGGAGAGAGGAGAATAATTTTTTTTTGTAAACATTAAAAAAAGAAAATCACATCACGGTCAGCCACTTTTCTGAGCTGTGCAGAACTGAATTCACAAAGTTTTTCATGCTTTCCCGCTGAGGCTGAAGTCATCACACGGAGGAGCCTGTGGTCAGCTACAGCCTTCCAGAAAAGACATTTTCCACCACCGTGAAAGGTAAGAAACCTGTAAAATTACTGCAGCGACTATTTCTTCTGCTTATAACAGCAACATAGATAGTTCGCAGTTCACAAGTCACAGAATCATGGAATGGTTTGAATTGGAAGGGACCTTAAAGACCCTCGAGTTCCAACCCCCCTGCCATGGGCAGGGACACCTCCCACTAGAGCAGGTTGCTCAGAGCCTCCTCCAGCTTGGTCTGAAATACTTCCAGGGATTAGGGATCCACAGCTTCTCTGGGCAACCCCTTCCAGTGTCTCACTACCCTCAGGGTAAAGAACTTCTCCCTAATGTCTAATCTCAGTCTCCCCTGCTCTAGTTTCAAACCATTGCCCCTTGTCCTATCCCCACAAGCACTTATAAGAAGTCCCTCCCCAGTTTTCCTGTAGCCCCTCCAAGTACTGGAGGCCACCAGAAGGTCTCCCCGGAACCTCCTCTTCTCCAGGCTGAACAGACCCAACTCCCTCAGCCTGTCCTCATAGGAGAGGTGCTCCAGCCCTCTGAACATCTTTGTGGCCACCTCTGGACCCTCTCCGGCAGAGATGCAGTAAGCAAGACAGAAGTCTGATGCCCAGTGTTGCAATCTATGGGTGGATCTGCATCCTAGCTTCAATCCTTTACACCACAGTGCCGCTCACATCCGTGTGGCTGCAGGTATCTGTTCCTTCTTTAATAAATACACAAGCTGAAAGAGTCCATGAGGTGAAAGATCAACTAGAAAACTGACTATAGGTTTAAATCAAAAGAAATCATTATATTGTTGGTTTCTACATTTTACTCACTACCGTAACAAAGACTCGAGATCAGTCAAAATGCTTAGTCTGAAGTCAGAATCATCAAGATAGAAAGTCCAGAAAGCTTCCTCTGACCCTTTGTTCTAATATCTGACTCCTGGCACACATTTTGTGCCCAATTTTTAACGGGGCCTTGTTCCACTTTTGAATTCTGGGTGCTACTAACTGATCTCTTTCGTCATCAGATGGTCCTCAGGATCTTTACAGGGCCACCACGTCAAGCCCAGCACTCTCTTGTGGACTGATCCAGGCCTTGCTTTGTCAGGGCAGGCCTAGAAGTATCACTTCTGATGTAGTACTTAGTTGAGACTGGAAATATCACCTCATACCAAAAAGCCTATTAACAGGATCAGTGTTGATCACGAAACCAGTGATAAGGGGTCAAAAACATTCACAAGTTCACCCAATAGGACAGTAGAAGGTGAATCCAAATTTACATAATTCGAGCAACGTTTGAAAAGTAAGAGCAGGCCCACGGGGTGTGACCTTTCCCTGCCATGTCCTTCAAAGCTGAGGCACGTATTCTAACCTCTTATTGCTTCCCAAAGACCTTCCATCATCACCAATGGTCCTCAGAAGACACATCTGTCTGTCCAGACCTCTGAACTGGAAACTACCCGGAAACAAACACACGGAATCCTAGAGTGAGGTTCTACAGGCTGAGGAAAGGCAAAGTGACAACTCAGAGCATCCCAACTGCACCACGGTTTACAAGAGCCACGATTTTTAGGCGCAGGAGACGGACACAAAGTTAATACACAGTCACAAGTACACCAGATCAAACCGGTACTCACGTAGCTTTGCACCGAACACACTCGTAGATGAATTTGTAATTAATCTCGTAGCTGTGGCACCGCGTTACGACCGGCAGCTCCGGATGAAGCACAGCTGCTTTGTTGGCATAGCATCTCCAGAACCGCCCGTGCCCGTCGCGGACACCGTGGATCAGCCAGGTGGCTGCATGGCAAGCCTCGTGGATAAGGGTGTCTCGAAGACGATCTCGAGGTAAAGCAAAGACAAGACATTAAGATCAGGCAGCTTTTTTCAAAGAACCACCACACCTTTTTTCTTTTACCTACCTGCCGAGTCGCAGACTCTCTCCGAAAGCTCGATGCGAGCGTAACGCTTCCCTTCAGGGCCTTCCGTCTGCCCAGTTACGCAATATCCTGCCGTTTTTCTCATTTTCTTATTCCAGATTATTGGCATTTTCTCTGGTAACTAAAAAAGAAAGCAGCGCATGTAATCTGCCCTCTCCTACCTCTCTCTCTTTCCCTGGCCCTCTGGCTTCCCTTTCTGTTTCCTGCCCAGCCAGTACAGAATGTCTCTATTGTCTGTGATTCTCTGACAGTCTACGGTGCTCTAGTGGGAGGTGTCCCTGCCCACGGCAGGGTGGGTGGAACTCGATGATCTTCAAGGTCCCTTCCAATCCTGACGATTCTATGCTCAGAAGTTCTACACCTTCAGAATTTACAGGTCAAGTACCACCTGCTTTGGTTGTTCTGAACCTGCAACTTGTCCTTTCCATGTGATGCACTCTCACGCTGTGAGAGGGTGAAAAAATCACCTCCTGCTTATCCTCTGCGCTGCTCCTCATTTTGTGAGCTCTCACCATATCCACCCTGGTTAGCTCTGTTCTTTTACTAACACTTTTCTGTCATCTGTATTAGCTAATATGCTGAAGTCAACAGCCTAACGGCAGTAAGTGTCGGTACAGGCACAGGGCTGAAGCACTGGGGAGCAAGACACTTTGCTTTCAGTAACAGTGAGCCTGTTCAGATCAGCTTTATGGGAAACCATGACCTCAGCCTGTCCTTGGTCAGCTCAACAATATTTTCTCAGATGCACAGACACATTTTCTTTCCTGAAGGAAACTCTATTGATATTACTGAGGACAGTGTCCTTCCTTTCAAGGATGTTTCTCACCAGAGGAAGGTCTCCAGTACCCCAGAAGGTGTAAAGGTCAAGATAACAGTTCTCTAAAATGAAACCTCTGAATTGAAATGCAACTTATAGCTTTATGTTCACCCAAAACTGTTATTCAAAGGATAAGCAGCTTTTTAATCTCTTCAGAACGGCAGACAGGAACATGCAATAGGCATGAATGAAGACTGCACGTGACTTAAGCACGAGGCAACAGGCCCTAACAACAAAGGCAAGTGCTTTCATCCATCAGCTCTCTGCTCCCCAACATACACTCCTGCCACTTGCCTTTTGTCAGCTGCAGGCCAGAAAGTTGTGCTGCAGCTGGCTATTAGGCCATGGTAATGCTGCAGAGCTCGCTAGCACAAATTACTTCAGTAAATGAGCAATGGTGGCAGATGACCTCGAGCTGCTTTCAGCAGCAGAAAGCTACAGCTGCCTTTGCTGGGGTCTGCTGCCACAGAGGCAGCAACAGAAACACTCTTGGGCTGCTGAGTTGATGACCATGCAGGTACTAGAAAATACAAGAAGATAAGTATCAGTCACCTCTTCAAAGATGAAACTGATCCAAAGCCCCTTAAGCAGCAGTTTCTCTCATCAAGGACTTTTGGACCCCATCCAGACTGCTCACTTAAGGCTGGAACACCATTGCAGCTGGGAAAGCAAGACAAGCTGAAAACCTCTTTCAAAGAAATCTCTTGAATGAATTCAAACACAAGCCATCGCTATAAAGCTTAACTTCTACTGACTGGAGAGTATAAAGAACACAAACACCGAAAAGTGAGGAGCACGGAATTAACCAGCATTTCAGAATTGTAGTTTTTGTTTTGAAGCCAACCTTCTGCTCGAAGATGGTGCTGTTGTACAGACAGTAGAGCTTCTGTGTCAGCTCCTCTTTATTTTTCTTGAAATACTTCACATAGTGGAAAGTCGGATTTGAGAGATCTTTCAAGAAACAGCCAGGCACTGAGCACACCCTGTCCCTGCAAGAGAAGCCATAAAGCAGTTTACTGAGGCACACAGAGATCACATGGAAAAATACTGGCTGCTTTGGAGCCAATAAAAGTCTCTGGGATGCTGCCACTGGCATAAACCTCTCCTGGCTCTTCACTAGCTTGCCCTCACAAGGCCAGTGGGGTGCACACACTTGTAATATCTTCTTCCCCCTTCAGGGACATGAAGGGGCAGAGCTCTTGCAATAGTTCTGCAGTTATTTGATGAATTCACAAAACCAGATTAGAAGGACTCCTAAGTACAAAAAAAAGGGTGGCTGAGATCTTTGTGACACAGTGAGCCACAGCTGCACCAAAACTTGGCCACTGTATGAATAGTCCTAACAAAATCACCCACAACAAAGGTATATTTTTCAGAAACACAGCCAAAGATGTTAGTAATCCTAGTGGAATGTCTACTTCCACAGGCATTCATTTCATAGGATTACTCAATACTGCAGCATTCTGACAAAGCACCACCTTTGAGGATATCATTTAAAGGTTTTTATATTGATATGTACCATCACAAAATGACTAAAGGAAACAGCATGTGACTAAAAGGCAGAATAAAGGCAGCTATTAAAAATAAAATAAAAAAAAAAAAACAACAAAAAAACACTCTTCTGAAAAGCTTAAGCCACGTTCATGCATAGAAAAAGAAACATGAATTCTGCAGTTGAGAAGGATACAGGTCAAAAATATCAAGACAAGCTTGTTGAAAGGCATGAATCACTAGTAGATATATTAGTAATATATTAGTAATATATTAGTGACATAGTGTTCAGGGGCACGCAGTGGAACAGATAGAATTTCTAGGGTCAATGCATGTTAGAAGTGTGCTGTGCCAAGCTAAGGTATAGCAAGGGAGGTAACATTTACAAAGATCTGACACCTGTCAGGTTTACTTGTCATCAATTCCTCTAAGCAGAGATTGGCTTCTATTCTCCTCGTCATACCTGAGACTGAAAGCTCTGATTTCCAGGTTCATAACCACTAACAAGTGCTGAAGTTTCTAGGTACCAGTAAAATCAGAATGTCATCCTAGGCAAAATGTTTAGCATCTCTTTGTCCAGCTACAACGGTCCTAGAACAAAGAGAAACACTTACCTTTTCTCTGTCTTTGCTGATTGTGAGCAACCGACCAATTTGTCCTTAGGAATTCTTGTGGAAACACTGGGAGGTGTTTCTGGAAGTGAAATGGAGTTTGGCTTTGGTGTCTTGACTCCCTCCCCTTTTGAGGGCTGGGCGTTTTCCCAGGGTGGCTTGATGTTTTCTAGTTCAGCAGAAAGAGTCCCAGGATTACAGACTGTCAACCAACCAGGATAAGAGATGTTAGCAACCAGGTAACAGACAACTGTGAAAAGAAATCAAATACTGCACCTCAGCAGAGACATTCCTAGTGTGCATATTTGAATGGAAAGGCTTTTAAGACTGATCAGAGCGGTAACTTCCAAAAATCACCATTCAATGAAGGAATGGCAAACTCCAAACTTGCAAAGGTTCAGCTAGGAGGAACAAAAATCCATCGAACAAGCCCCTTGTTCTAATCTGCTGTATACCATGAGTCGCGCTGACTAATCCTCACAGCAGAAATCAAGAACCGCTTGAAGGTTTGCAGTTTCAGCAGACATGCCCTGCTGGCTTTTCTGTAACTGTTGCCCTGTTTGAGCCACTTGCCTTCTTTCACTATTCAACCATGCTCAGAGAAGGCAATGCAGCTGTCAGCTCATTTCTAGAACGTGTTTTATAGATCACATTGATATACTTCAATAAAAAAAAAATAAAATAAATAAAAATTGGTTCTTTCTCAGGGCATCTTTCAATGCCATCAGCCATCCTCTTCCATACCTCTCCTTGCCCTGAACTAATCCTTGTTCAGGAAGGCAGCCTGTGCTTACTTTTCTAGAAGGAGATTTGTTTTCACCTGCTCTTACTCAACAATAGTCCTTTTCCCCCTTTGCCATCTTTCAGTTGGAGCTCACTTCAGCTAGTCAAAGAAGGATCTACTGTTTTAGGAAATTCTCACTATAAACTGTACTTTAAATAAAATAAAATCAACTATAAATCCAAATACTAAACTAATAGCATCTGAACCGCTCAAAATTTCAGCCAGAACATCTTCACATTAACTGCTATCATACACTACACAAAAAAAAGTAGTTAACATCACTGAAAAACACTAGAACTGCTTTCAGAACAACTTTTAAAACTAAAAATGCCCACAATTATAAAAACACCACACAGGGAAACACTTAAATCTTGATACCACAAGACTAGTAGAGTTACTTTTCAGAATGCTCAGAGGAATCACTTCTAATTTCACCAAATTGCAAGATGCTGGGTTGCGCTTCTACAGCAGATGCCACACAGGAGAAGACCCGAGGAATTAGCACTACCCTTGCTGCCAGGAGGCAGCTTGCAAGTTATCCAAGAACATCTGCTTACCTGTTGTGCTTGGCAGGTGGACAGTTTTATTTGCACTCGAGGTTGGGTTTTGGGGTATACTTTTTTTCCTTATCCGTTCTATTAATGATTCAAATTCATCATCTGAGTTATCTGATTCTACCTGTGTACTTGGTTGGAGTGCCACGGTTGGCACTTTGTTTTCTGCACTCTTTGCACAGCTGCTTTCTTTCCACCTAACAAGTAAGTCCGGGCTGCCTCTGGAAATGGATTCTTTCAGATTTTGTGGAGGTGGGAGACTGATCCACCTCTGACTCTCTTTCAAGGCTTTCACTCCCTCTTTTTGGTAGCCATGCCACGGGCTTTCTACAAAGACAGAATCGTCAGTGTCACTTGAAGCCTCCGGATACTGCAATTCTTGGCAGCAAGTGTTTTTCTTTCCAGAAGCCATCAATTTCTTTGGGGTCTGAGGATCATTCTGTGCTGCAATGGAAAAGAAACAGCTTGATGTTTTGGTAATTTTGTTTAGAAGACCTGACTTGGTCTTAACACAAAAACCCCTTGAAAGAGAGCTCTGCATTTTCTGTATTACACCCTGCTTGTTTACCATCATACTAAATAGAAAGTCACTGAAAAACATACAAAAAAAAAACACAACAAAAAGAACCTTAAAATCCATCAGCCACCAGGCCTAACAATTGTGAATGGGTAGCTAGCGCTGGCATAATCTTCATTCATGGAACCACAGAACAGTTTGAGTTGGAGGAGACCTTAAAGATCATCGAGTTCCAACCTCCCTGCCCCGGGCAGAGACACCTCCCACTACGCCACGTTGCTCGAAGCTCAATCCAACCTCCTCTCAAACACATCCAGTGATGGAACACCCACAACTTCCTTGGGCAAGTTGTTCCAGCGCCTCACCACCTTTAGAAGGGAAGAACCTCTTCCTAATCCCTAATCTAAATCTATTTCATTTTAAAGCCATTCCCCCTTGTCCTATCACTACAAGCCCTTGCTAACAGTCCCTCCCCCCAGCTTTCTTGGAGGCCTCCTTCAGACACTGGAAGGCCAATATAAGGTCTCCTCGAAGCCTTCTCTTCTCCAAGATGAACAACCCCAATCATCTGCTCAGACAAACACTGAAACCCCTCAAGTCACGGTCTGCCAGAATGTCCTGTAGCCAGTGTTAACAGGATTACACACAGGACCTTGGCTAAAGAAGCTTGACAACAAAGGACCCCATCTGTGGCTCTGCAACACCCATAGGCAAGACTTGTCTGATTGCCAACATCTGCACCAAAATAAAGGCACCTAGCTCAACAACAGTCATCATCTTTCTTTACTCAGTGTCTTTTTTTTTGCCACAGAATGAGCTGGTACAGCCATAGGAATGCTGTTTTGCGTGTCCTAAGCGATCACCCAATATTTGCAGCTCAGTCTAATCAACCACGAGTCCCTACTCTTTTCACAGACCCAAATACTAGCAGATAGTCCACAGTATCCGCAGACCTACAGCAACACTTCCAAATGTGCATCTGTCAGAACAGGATTATCAGGCTTTCCTCTGCAACCCCCAGAAGAAACAGGAAAGCCTCTCCTCTGTTATCCTCAAGGAAGAGACAAAGCGTTCTTATGTTTAAGAAGCTCTTTCAAATTTATAAACTCGGCAAGGAATCCATCCCTCCACCCATTAAAACGCCTGCTTCATGTTTACTACTGGATAACTACTTACCATTCTTTGCTGTGCTCTGTCTCACTTCCAAGTCCAAGAAGAAATCATCTGAGCTATCAATTAAGTCCTTCAAACTGGAAAGCAAGCCAATAACATGCAAAAGAAAAAGGGTAGGCATAAGCAGGAAAACAGAAGAGGAAGTTTGCCTTACTAAAAAGGCAAACCAAAAAAAAAAATGTTCTGTTGGGTGGCTTTTATCAGTTGCTCACAGCAAATGTCACCAACTATGTCCCTTAACAGGACTGGCAATAGAGCACCTACACTTCCAAACACCCCATCTGATGTTTGACCTGGATATACAGGTTGAACAAACAACAGCTCTTATGTCCGTGCTCGCTCTTACACAGGTATCTGGCCAAGGAATCACTAAAACTGTTGATCGTTTTTCCTGTATCCCAAACAGTAAATGTGATACAGAAAACTAACACATAAACAGTGAAAAGGTATTAATTACAGCACCCACCTCGCATCTGCCTTTTTAGAAACAGGTTTGGGAGTTTTCATTCTAGCTAAAACTGAAACAATAAGAGATGGATTAAGAACAAGGCTCGGTTTATTGTCACGCATTTAAGAGAAAAAGATTGCAACTCGTGAAAATTTGGTCTTAACTCTTAAAAAAAAAAAAAACAAACAAAAAAACAGCAACAAAAAAAACCAAACCACCAAAACATAAGAGTGCTTTACATATAATTCCAATCACAATTCCTCAAAACTGACAGCAGCTTTCTAGCATTTACCTCATTATTTAATCCTTGTCCAGCACAAAGCCAGGCAAGTGGTGTTCTGTATTTTGCAGTACCCGGTACAGTCTCCTCATGTAGGTGGATCACTGGGGCTGGAATTGAATGGTTTTATCGACATCTTCTCCAAGCATTTCAATGACTGCAGGTAGTAGTTCTCATACTGCAAAGAAATGTCCATCTCCCTGTTCCACTAAGTGACTTCAAAAATTGTCCAAACATAATCTTCATTCATGGAACCACAGAACAGTTTGAGTTGGAAGAGACCTTAAAGATCATCGAGTTCCAACCTCCCTGCCGTGGGCAGAGACACCTCCCACTACACTCCGTTGCTCGAAGCCCAATCCAACCTCGTCTCAAACACATCCAGTGATGGAACATCCACAGCTTCCTTGGGCAACTTGATCCAGCGCCTCACCACCTTTAGAAGGGAAGAACCTCTTCCTAATCTCTAACCTAAATCTATTTCATTTTAAAGCCATTCCCCCTTGTCCTATCACTACAAGCCCTTGCAAACAGTCCCCCCTGCAGAACAGCAACACAATACTTCTCCTCAGAAATAAAACACTGCAGGAATATTGTGGTGACGGCTAAACATGAAAACATGGTCCGGACAGCAGTAACTGCACATGCTTGAAGTAGTGACTCTTGAGCATTTATCAGAAACACCAGCAAAATTTCACACACCATTATTATGAAAGGTTCAGGAAAAAGCTGAAGAGGAAAAGAATTCATTAAAGCATAAATCAGGCCGGGGAGAAGGGAAAAAAAATGCCCTTTCTTCAGCACAAACTGGGCCAAAATAGCAGCAAAGGACTGTTGGTCCTTGAGCTTGCAGCGTTTGGTCGAAGGTTGGACTGGATGATCTTGAAGGTCTCTTCCAACCAAAGACATTCTGTGCTTCT
>VWZK01009393.1:115151-125224 GCA_013396935.1 Baryphthengus martii
TTGCCACAAAAGGGGTTTGGAAGAAAAAGGAAAAAAAAAAAAAAAAAAAGAAAAAAAGAGCAGAAAAAAAAAGGACCGGACTGTCAAACATTAAGTTTTAAAAAACTTACAGGAAAGTGAAAAATAACCTAATGAAGGGATAGTATGGAAATATTTAAAGATTTAAAAGTCCAGGGGTAGTACAGAAACTATACATAGCACATTTTAATTCCACTATCCAGCAAGTAGTAAGGCCTGGCTACACTTTCTCACTCGCCGTTTCATTCCCATGGCACTGAGCTGGAGCACAGCAGGAGCTCTGCAGTGATAGAAATCTGCTGCTGAACTCACTCATAGGGGAGCAAAAGCCCAAAGAGGGGGCCAAAAGCCCAAAGAGGGGGCCAAAAGCCCAAACAAACAGGTACCACTTGCTGCCTTACCATTTCTGTTCAAATGTTGAATAGGTGATGAGGATCATGCTGCCAGATTCACAAACCTTTACACCACTTACCAGTCTGAAACCGACTTGAGATGTGGTAGAGCCATTAGTCCAAGGAACAAGGTAAGCACAACTCTTGCAACAGGAGAAAAAAAAAAAGTGTGTACTCCTCTATCCCAGCACAAAAGTGATAGTTATAATGGCTATTACCGAAAATAAAACCATGAATATCAGGTTCCATACATAAAAACAGGAAGCTGTGCACAGCAGAAGCCACCGTGTAAAATGTAGTAGTCAATTCCATCTTACCCCAGACCTTGAGACACTATGAAAAGCTAAAAGCGCGGCTCTGGCTGGTAAAGACTCATTCAGCAAAAGCTGTGACATTTCAGAGAAAATTCTGAGTCGTTTCAACATGTGCTTGGAATAACAACAGTTTAGAGAAAAATGTTTATTCAAAGATGCTCTGCAGACTAAGAACAAAGCGAGTGAGTGACAGGGAACCGAGACAAGTGAGTCAACATGAAAAGAAAATAATGGAAGGCCAAAAAGCATCCAAGATTGAGACAGGAGCTTGGAGAACACTCACTGCGGCAGACAGCTACCAGCACTGCACTGCAAGGAGAAAATGTACTTTGCATCAGGAACAACAAAAGGAAATCATGTGTAAAAATCACTTCGCTATAACCAGATAGAAATATGTCCATTTATACTCCTTCAGAAAACAAACCAACTTGTGCTATTACTTACACATTTCAAATTCTTCATCACTGCTGGAAGAGAAGTACAGGGCACAGCTGCAAAAAAAAAGAAATACAGAATAGTATCAAGAACACGAGGACAACAGCAAGTAGATCTGCATCTCCACTGGTCTGAAATACCAGTGAACACTGGAAAACAAACACATACTAAAAAACCACTGAGCACCTCAAATAGGCTGAACTGCTTAAAATTATTTACAAAATCATAGAATTATCAGGGTTGGAAGGGACCTTGAAGATCATCGGGTTCCAACCCCCCTGCCATGGGCAGGGACACCTCCCACTAGAGCAGGTTGCCCAGAGCCCCATCCAGCCTGGCCTTCAAAACTTCCAGGGATGGGGCTTCCACCACCTCTCTGGGCAACCTGTGCCAGGGTCTCCCCACCCTCCTGGGGAAGAACTTCTTCCTAACGTCCAATTTAAATCTCCCCTCCTCCAGTTTGGATCCATTCCCCCTTGTCCTGTCACTACCTGACATCCTAAAAAGTCCCTCCCCAGCTTTTTGTAATACTTTACTTACATATATATAAAACAGGGGTTGTTTGGCCTGGGGAAAAGGAGGTTCGGGGGAGACCTTCTTGCTCTCTACAACTACCTGAAAGGGGGTAGGCGTGAGGAGAGTGCCTCTTCTCCCAAGTAACAAGTGACAGAATGAGAGCAAATGGTCTCAAGCTGGTTTAGACTGGACATCAGGAAAAGTCTTCACCGAAAGGGTGATCGAGCATCGGAACAGGCTGCCCAGGGCAGTGGTTGAGTTACCGTCCTTGGAGATATTTAAAAGACGTGTAGATGTGGCACTTAGTGAGGTGCTTTAGTGGTGAACTTGGCAATTCTGGGTTAACAGTTGGCCTCAGTGATCGTAAAGGTCTTTTCCAACCTGAACAATTCTGTCATTCTAATATTCAAGTACTAATCGATCACTGCCAACATCTGAAAGATGGAACCGTTTGGAGACACAGGCGTAGGACTCTACATTGGGTTAAGTTCCCATTTGATGTCGGGAGTCTGAAAAGACCGAAAGCTTCTCATCTTACAAAGGGTGCACGATCACCTACAAGACTGTGCTGTCTTAAGCCCGAAACCCCAAAACACGTGATAATGAGCAATAAGCTCCGTGCACTTGGATTGCCACGGAGATCTCGCAAACTGCAGCAGCTTTCACATTAGAAGAGGCAGAACGGCGGCGTTAGCGCCTGGACTGCAATCCCCAGGCAAACACCGAGACAAGCCCTAACGCTCCCGCCAACTCGTTTACCTCCCTTTCTGACAAAACCCAAACACTAACAGCTCGACAAATACACAACGTAATTGCTTAAGAATACGNAAAAACAAAAAAACACAAAACAAAAAAACAAAAAGCAAGAGGGCGACGGAGAGCGGGAGTCAAAAAAAGGAGGGAGAGGGAGAGGAAGAGGGAGGGCGGGAGGCAGGTGGCCCCAATCTGTGGAGCACCTCCATGGGTTTACTATGCTCAGAAACAGGGGAGTTGGCATCAACTCCAGCCCTCAGCAAACAGGCGTAGTCCGTAGAAGGGGTTGTGTTATCGCCTCTCGTGATAGCAGACAGATGTTTCCAAACTGGAGAGGCTGCGAGAGCACCTCCAGGCAGGGTTCCTCGCCGGAGCACGCAGGCAGCGATGCCATTCCACCAAAAAAAGGGAGCGCTCAGCAGGCAGGCAGGGCACACCCAGCACTGTCGGGGAGCCCCTGGCCCAGGTGCACCGAGCGGCAGCAGCACCCAGAGGAAACTAGAGTCTCCAGCTAAGCACAAGCAGGAGACAAACTCACCTACAAGGCAGCAACACCCTTAGCACCATTGGCAAATTGCAGTCCCTGACCCAACCGCAGAGATTTCGGAATTGGGGAATGCTCTGGTTGCTCATTAACAAAAATATTAATTTACACAGAGGCCACGACCTTCAAGGTACTACAGAGTGTGACGTGAGATGATGGCACCACGAAGGCCACAAGAAACATGCTGCCGTGAGGCCTCAAAACACCTCCTAATGAAGCATGCCCGCAGTCACCAGAGCTTTCCCGTACAAAAACTACACTTACCTGGGATTACTTCTGTGGGGAAAACCCCACCCAAACGTTATTTAAAGCAAAATAACACAAAAAGCAGATGAAAGGCCAGCAGTTCAGAACACTTTTCTGACAGCTGCATCAGAAGGGCAGCAGTAAACAAGAAACGCCGGTCAAATCAGTCAAACTGGCAAACCAAAGCTTTATTTTTTTTTTTTTCTCTGAAGTCTTTGCTACAGTACTTCGGACTGCACCTCTATACATAATTAACAATCATTCCTGAAAGATCTGTATTTGGCACCAGTTTGTGTTTACCTCAAACACTTGTGGGGAGGATTACTTTCAAATCAAATTTTTTTATTTTTTTTTTCTCTCAACAAAATAGGAGCTGCCATCATGAAGCCAATTAGCTGAGTTACTGGAGAAGCTTAAAAACAAAACAAAAAAAACCCCAAAGTCCTTATCTTAACCAACACATTACAGAGAGCTCCAAAACAGAGGTCAAACATTAAAAGGCTGATATAGGCTCAAGTGGTTTATAAAACCTATAAAAAAAGACTACACCAGCAAATACGCCCTTTTCAGTTTAGAAATTAATGCAGGGAGCAACACTCGCTAGCTGAAAATCTTGTCTTGGGAGAACCACACATATATACCAACAGCAGTACCCAAAAATCAAATGTTAAAATGCTCCAATTCCCAATTCACATAAAAGGAGAAAGATTCGTAGGAAGATGTGAATCAATCCATGAACTTGTAATTGGTTGGGCAGTTCAAACTTCCCCCAGCAACCACTACGTCACTCACACACACAGGCTCACATGTACACGGCTCAATCCCATTCAAATTCCTCATGGAATAAAAGGATCTCAGGCTCCGTTGAGTCTTTCCCTATCATGCAAGAAAGAAGTCTGGCTGTGCTTTAATCACCATCGTGTATTACTTCAGCCACAGAGTGCCAGGCAGATTAAGTAGAAATGCACAGTTTTTAGCTCATCATCTCTGCAGAAGTGTTTGAGAGGCTCAGTTCCTGGAGAGTTCCGTGTGGGCAGACGGACAGGCTCTCTTCATGCAGATTCACTGGCCTCTACCGGCTTAATCATGTGGTCGGGTTTGTTACCAGCTGCATAGTGATCCCACATCTGAAGATAAAGCCGCTCCAGGTCCATTGTGTACTGCTTCGTGTTGAACAAAGGACTGGATATTCTCTGCTTCCAGACTTTGCCACGAATTTTTTTCAGGCTAAAAAAACCAAAAAGAGTTAAAGCAGTCATGAGAGGTTCCAGACACTTCAGAACACCGCTTATTTCTCTAATCTACTATTTTCAGCTCACTCAGGACCGCCAAGTACAACTCTTTTGAAAATACCTGCTTCCCTAACTTCCACTAAGGGCTGTTCCATCCCCTCATCATTCCTGATGACTGTTTCAACTCAGAAGGGCTGTGACATTAATGCCTTAACTTGTTGCATTACCGCGATAACTTTGAAGCGTGATTTTTAACTCCCAGTAAACGCCAAACTGCTTCACGTTCCATTTAAAAAGAACAAAAGGTGAACCATGTTGCACTTTTTACCAGGTAAGAGCCTGCACGTGACCAATTCCTTCAGAAAAGGCAGCTTTGGGAGCACTGTTAAGTTTACAGTAAACACAGAAGCCGAATCGAGTGCAAGACAAGAAACCTCTGGCCGAGGATTGCCTCGCTACGTTAAATAGTGAAGCATCTGCAAGATTAGAACTACAGGTGAGTCTCACCACCGTGCCCAAATACAGCACTTTACGTTCTTGATGTTACCACAGGACACAGTATGTTAGCTTACTATTCCAGATCAGTTCCCAGTTTCACAGCAATATCCTCATATTCCTGTCTACTTTTTGCAATGAGCTCAAGACAACCCAGGCAAGTAAGCTGGGAGGCAGCAACTCGTGACGCAAGGGTCTCGCCTGTGAAAAACAAAAACAAACAAACAAAAAAACCCCAAAACCGTTAACAGGAGTAGGCTTATTAAGTAACATATTGCAGAGTATGAGTTATGTTCCTTCAGCTTCTACAAGAGGCAACAAAATTTGCTGGGCTTGCTGTTTGTTATTAAAAAGACCCGTATATTTTTTTATTATTTTTATTTAATATTCAAACCCGTCTGTTCCACGTAGAAGCCCCGTGGCGTTACCTGGCATAGTGACCATCGGCGTCCCAGCCCAGAGCACATCCATGCCGGTCGTGTGCCCGTTGCAAAGCGGAGTGTCTAGACAAACATCAGCCAATTGCCCTCTCCTGACATGCTCTTCTTTGGGGGCAACAGGAGAAAAGATGATTCGGTTTTGGGAAAGACCCAAGTTTTGTGCATATTGCTGGATATTGGGTTCTCCTACAGCTGGGAAGCGCAGCAGCCACAGCACGCTGTTTGGAACTCTTTTTAGGATCTTTACAAAACAAAATACAGAAAGTTTGGTCAGAAACATTTCCTTTTCTCAACAAAAAAAAATTACCATGTACCAAAAAGAAGCAGAAGGTGTCATCGTTCAATACTTTATAAAGATATATAGCCAGGAAAAAAAATAATTAAAAAAAATTACCATTCAAGAGGAGTAATTAGGATTGCATTTCTAATCCCATGGAAAAAGACAGCAACTCTGAGCAATAGTTCACAGGACAGTATTTAGGGAGCAAGCCCTGCAATTTATGACATCATTATCTATAGGCCTATGCTATGGAATATAAAAACTTGCCTCTCAAATCATTCTCAGCAATACACTATAAACTAGATCTCGATACAGACACTCAGTGCTCAGATCTATCAATCCATCAACTGCCAAGGACAGTTATGACTCAATTGTGCAGACCAGGGAAGACCAAACTTCTTTCACAACAGAGCACCAGCGTTCTGAAGCTGTCAGAGAGGGAGTTTTTCACTGGCTAGAAGCACAGATGCGATTTGAAATCGACCGAGAAAAATTCTATATTCTATTCACACCAAGCACTGCAAGATGAGCACCGTGAAGATTCAAACGGCTCAAGGTCCACGTTTTCCACATGAACAAACCAACAATTTCAGCTTGCATCAAGTTTCTGTGAACTTGAACGGAACAGCTCTGTTCCAGAAGTCTGACCTCAGATTTCCTATTGGATACAAGAAACTCACATTAGCCCACATCTGTAAAGTGGAAGGATCGATCTTATACAGCTGATTAAAGTTACAGTACACAACAGCATCCTCTGGTAAGCCATACTGAGAACGGGTAGTAACTATTATAGTTCGTGGAACTTCTTCACCAGTTGCTGCTTTGTTGTTAATCTAGAAAACAAACACAACAGAAAAATAAACACCTCTGAAATTGCAGGAAACAAGAGTATGCCCTGTGGAATCATCCTGAAACACATTGCAACATTTTATAGCATCTTAAATTGCTTTAAGCATCTCTTTGGCTTATTACACAAACCAAAAGTATTTATCCATAACAAGAATTTAACTGGTATGCCTACAGGCTACGGATGTAACAATGCTGCAACCATCTCCTTGGAATTGCAAGGAACTGGAATAACTGGAAAGAAGAATCACAGGAAGAGGCATTATACGTGAACTCCTCCCTTCCTTGAAGGCACTTTATTTCCTTGAGACTAAATATGAAATTAAAGACTTTGGGGAAAAATAAAGTAGTATTTAGAAAGCAAAGGTTTGGGTTTTTTTCCTGTAGTTTGGTTTTGGTGGTTTTTTGTTGGTTCAGGGGTTGTTAAGATAGAAGACAGAAGACACAGAACGAATAGTCAAGACCAAAGATAGACATCAACATGTAACTGATAGACTGTAAGGAACTAGCTGACAATAAGGAACTAGCTGACAAAGAAATCATGGGAAATGCTGAAAATGAGACAAGAAGAGTTATGAATGGACTTCCAAAAAAGAATGGATCTAGCAGCCTTCACAAATACGCAGACAGAAAGACAAACAAGATAAAAATATCAGTACAGATAGAGCAAAAGAGGTACTGACAATTGTTTTCTTTCTATCTGTATTTTACAGAGATATTTAAAATTTATCTCCGGCAGCGTGGCCAGCCAAACTAAGCACTGTTGACAAACTTCTCTGTGGCAGCGAGTCACTGTCCTTCATGTCTCTGCTAAAAGACACACAGTTCAACAAGAGTTGGCAAAAGTGCTGTTTATCCAGGTCAGTGAGGAGACTTGGGACCTGTACATCGCGTTCTTCTCCGACTCACGCCCAAAAGCAGCTGATATCCAATTGGAATAAGCGCGAAGAAGGGTTATATTAGCGTGGTCAGAAGAGAGAAAACCTCTTTTAGAAGTGCAGCGACGGCGCTTAAGATTGTTTCAGTTTGGTGAAGTACTAAGACAAGAATTCTCTATTATTCTAAGCAGACAATTTCAGAAAAAAAAAAAAGTGCTAATAAGTATCCTGACCAAACTAAGACACAGTCTATCACTAACTTAAGTCTCAGTTGTGAAAAAAAACAACTCATAGAAAGAAACCAAGTCATGAGATTATGGATAGAGCAGTGATAAGAAAAGGTCTCATAAAATGACATAAGGGTCTCCTGAAGGACCGTAAACTGAATACAATTCTCAAGTCAAAGCAGTTATGCCAATGTCAGAATATAGTTTTTAAAAAGGAAGAACTGTTGTGCACAGGAAAAAATATTAAACAAAACTAGTAACTGTCACTATCACTAAAATCCCACAAACTGTTAAGCACTGAGAGGAGGTGGTACTGCATATAGTTCAGAAAGAGGTAAGGAGATGGATAAACATCCTTGAGATGTAGCAGAATAACTTTGCCTGTAGTACCCAGCAATTTCTAAAGGAAAAACACAACTGAAACTGCACCAACAGCTCACAAAGGCCCTGGAGGCCACAGGTAACGAGCAAATCTTGCCTTCCAATTCTGAACAGCCAAGTGTCTTTACGCAACAAGCTGATATTTCTTTGGACTTTAGATATGCCTTTATATAGTCCTTCTATTTTTAGGGGGAACATCACCTTCCAGTACATTCTGTGGCTTAGAACACATTGGTGAGTTCCCTTCAGTATGAGAACTAAACAGATCAACACGACACAAGACAGAGGTTCGCTTGGAGGTTTTTCTTCCTTATGTTAAAATATAGAGATAAAACATAAAATCCTAGAGAACATCATCTCGAATTGCCTCACCTGAGTAGTTGCTAACCCATTACTGATGTTGAATCCATTGATTGTTATCTGAATTTGGCCACGATTTATCATCTCGATCACAGCTTCTGCAATGGTGTTCATAGGGATGACTGGCATACTGAGGGCGGCGTTCCCGTCGGCGTTGTCACAGCTGTCAGGGCACTTCATCTAAGGCAGATCACAAAGGCGTCAGAGGAAGGACCAGCTTCAGGCCCTCAGACTGAGTACACAAAGGAGCAGCTCTCACCTTAACAATCTTGACATCGGGGAGGCTGTCGAGGAAAGCCTTCAAGTCGATGCCATTCAAAACAATTCTGTTATCATAAATATGACCGTTGGACTTGAAATCAATGACTGCTTTTTTCTGTTAAAAAAAAAACACCGCTGTTTTAAAACAGTTCCAAGATCCCTTATCAGGCACCAAACAAAGTGCTATTTTGTAAAGACAGCTATAGCCTCTATTCTTGCGGTATCTTCCTACGTACCTTCAGATGGGGGAACATGTTTGCGTGGTCTCCAATAAAGAAAGTGTTTGGCATGTAAGCTAACTTCTCTGAATACTGCTCAGCCACCTCGACAGGGGAAGTTTCCTTATCTGTGATGATATAATCCATGAACAATGCCCCACTGGTTCCAGGATACCCTAGCCACATCGCCTAAAAAAGAAGAAAACAAGGCTCTGGAAGTTAAAAATCAATGCATTCTAAGTTAAAATTTCCATCTAGAGAGTCAAGTTCCTTCCTGTTCTTTATCAACTGAAGAGGAACCACTAACCCTAATCTTTTGCTACTGAGACAGGGAACAAGTTCAAGGATGTTCTAGAACTGATCCCTCAAGCAAAAGACCAAAGCATTGAACTATTGTTCAACTATAGTCAAAATACTAACCATCAGGGATTACAACTTCTCGTAGGTGAGACAGCTTCTGTAGCCTCAAGTGACTTGTTCAGGCTTCTCCCATTCTCATTCCACAGGCATTTTAGAAAATTCTTAGTCAAAAAAATATTTCTGGACATTTGAGTCTGACTTAGTCTAACTAGAATTTCACTAAGACTAAAGAAATTCAAACAAAACCACTTATTTCCACAACTGCTTCAAATACCTACCTTTGTCCTCACTAGTGCAAGAGAGCAGTGGTACTTGGGGACATCAGAGCATCAAGGAGCTCTTTCAGGACATAGTCAACTGCCCATAAAGCACAGTAAAAAAACCCCACAAGCTACTCCAACAAAATGATCCTATTTGCCTCATCTACGCTAAGCCCTATGAAGTTTCTTTTGCTTACTGAACAACACAAGCCTTCAATGTTTTCCCACTCTGCCAGAAGAAGAGGAGAAACTCTTCACACTCCTAAGTGGTTTTTTGGAAGATACAGAAGCTTCTAACTTAGTTACCTGAATAGGTGCTGGTCTGAGGGCAAATAATTCATTTCGAGCTCCTTTGGTGTAACCATTCATGTTAATGAGAATGTGTATCCCATCCTGATGGATGCGGTCTGCTGCTTTTCCATTACATGGTATCTGAAGAATAAATAAATACATAAATAAAGGCTATTTTTGTTTTCAGTCTCACTAACAAATGTGAGTAGTCATCAGTGTACCACTGGATAAATGTCAACTGCATAATTTAATTCAAGTGAGACTTAAATCTCGTTGTTCTTGGTTTTACAGAAGTCTAAGTCCTTGACTAAATAAAAAAAAAAAAA
>VWZK01009394.1:0-28652 GCA_013396935.1 Baryphthengus martii
TAATAAATAATATAAAATTATTATTATTCCTGTCTTTTCTTTATAGACAGGAATTAAACTTAATTGTACAGACAAATCACATTTAGTACAGAGTTTCCAAATTTACATCAAATGAAAATAATATTTTTGATCACAGCTGAGGAAGACTGGGACATTTAGTTTAAATGTAAGAGATCATAGCATGAAGGGAACAGCTGCAGACTAAAAACATATGAGTCTCCCAGAGCATTATGGTCTTTGTTCAGTAAGCACTGGAGTTTTCCATTTGCTTCCTACAGTTCTCTTTTTTTATGAGGCTAGTAATGGACAGCCAGGAGAAAAATACAAAGGTGTATGACGCAAAAAGAATCATAGAACCTGTGCAGCATCTGTGATTTGTTCTTCAGGTCTAGAGATGAAATTCTGAAGTAGAATTTCTTAATATTTTTTTTTACAGCTATAGAAATTTCCCTTCAATTTATTAAATGCTAGAAAATCTGAAGCCCAAGAATCACTTGGTATCAACATCAGCCACAATAGCTGAGCAGTTTTTTTAATCTTTACAGGGTATTCACCACAGAATTATACAGAAAGTTCTGTTCCTCTTCAAATCCCAGCAGTAACCACAGAGTTGAAGAGAATTTTCTTCACTTAGTTATTCAGAATCTCCCTTAAAAAGGCTGACTCAGCAGCTACCAAAGTAAAGGCCATTACACCATTTTTTTTTTTTTTTTCTTTAATAGTGTTTAAAGAACTTTTGCAGGAAAATAAAGAATAAGGTTCGTTATTGTCTTCAATCTGAAGGCTCTCAGTCTGTCATCTTTCACTGGGCAGAAGAGTGTTCTAATCATTAGACACAGCTCTTTACCCTACATTTGTTATGACTAATAACTTAAAAGTCTTGAAATTCAGGACAGCCTCAGACAGATAAATTACTCTTACTCAGAAGTATCAGACTTGCTTAGTACAGGTCAAAGACTTGGTAGATGATCAGTAGCCTTTGGTATGGGAGATACTGCATTTATATGATTTATTGGTTTGTGCAGAATAACCATTTTTTTGACATTCCAATAGTGTGAGCATTCAGAAATGCAGCCAGTTATGATGAGAATACAGGAAAAATATGCTTCATCTGTTCTATCAAATGCGGCTGAGATTTTAAAAATGCAGTACACGATATCTCATGGTAAACAGGTTGATGAAAAAAATATATCCTCACGACCTGCAGGACCTTGAATGTCAGTGAGGCACAACAACTTTTCAAGTGCGGAATGATACACTTCCTTGTTTAAGTAAGCACAGTGGCTTCAGTTCATCAGGACTGCCTTACCTTAAATGTGTATAAACTCATTGCTCTCCCTTCCTTCCTGAAGCATGGTATCTATGTGCAATACAATTCAACTTTAAATTAAAGTTCAGGAAAATATCTAGTAGATTACTAACACTAATTTTAAAGGATTAAATCTGAATTTGACACAATTTTAGGTATATCTAATTTGTTAAGTTCTCAGTAACAAAAGCATCAAAAATGTATTAACTTTGTTGGTATTCTATAGCCTCTTATATATAATGTGGCATGTGAAAAGCAAGGAAACACAATCAGGTTACCTAGGGAGTTTACAAACTACAGGCTTGTGCAATCTAGGCTGTCCGCAAAAGAGACATTCTTCATTCTAAACTAAGCACACGCAGTCAAAATCTATGCGATCACTTACTCTTTCTTTAGTACCAATATTCTGCTTTTTAGTCCAGTATATCTAGTCTTTTTTTTAGAATTACCAGTTGCTTTTTTGGATATCCATTGTTTTGGAGTGTAAATACATGGATTATTTACATGGATACAGCAATCTGGAATGGAGAAAAACACCAAGCTGTGCTTTTTAACAAACTCAGTCGCATACTGAAACTCAGCCTTATGAAGGATACTAAATCCTGGCAATAATACCTGAATATCAAAACTTAAGCTAAGGACAAACTCTTTAATCTGCCAGAGTTTGTATTTCTATAGAGCAATAAATAAATATGAGGACAAATAACAATATGCATTTTTGAAAATATAAACAGATTTTTATTTTTTTTTAAATTTCAAGAAAAAAAACAATAATTCTAATAGTCTTTATAATATGCCAACTAGAGATTCTTGTAATAGATCTAACTAGATATTATTACATACAGCTTTTGCGCACTTTTTGATTTATCTGGTTTTAGGTATTCTCTTTTCTTTTTCATATTCACTGACCATTAGTACCTCTCTGGCAACATTCAAACTTAGTTTTAGTCACACTGGGAACATGTACAGGAGAATTTTAGACTTTCATACGCAAACAGTTTTTTTGAAATGCCTTTGGACGTATCTTTTAAAAAGCTGGAGGAGAGGAAGGAAAGAAGTAGGAAACTTAGTGGGTAAAGCAGTATATTATAAATTGCATAAAGTAGCAAACATTCAGCTCAGACTGTCATCTTGTTACATAAAAATGTTTTAAAATGTTATGGAAAATGAAGAGCAAGGAAAAAATAAGGAATGAAACCAAATCTCAGGTTTAACATAAATAGTCAAAAAAGGCATTAAGATAATTTGACAAAATAAGGAGGAGAATAGTACAGGAAACAGATGAGACAAAAACGTATTGAAACTATAACCCTAATCATGAACACAAAATAAGGAGGATGTATTACAGTGTTAATAATCCCTGTTATATTCCCTAATTTTATGACAATGGAAAAAAAAGCCTCAAAACCAACAAAAAACCCACACCACCACCAAAAAAACAAACCAGTCTTTGCTGTCACATCTGCCACTTTCACTGTCTCCTGAAACGCTAGCAGTCTTTGCTGGACCTTCACCTTTTTATAACATGAAATGACAAGAACAGACCAACAACAGAGAAGAACCTGGATGAATGTTGTCACCAACAGTTTCAGACAAGTCATCAACAACAGTCCAGGTGAGATTCAGAGCTCTGAAATGTAGATGTTTAAAGTACAGCTGTCTAGGCATAAGCTAGGTATGTAAGCTCCCATCAAAGGGAACAGAGATGTGGTGAAAACAGTTGATGGAGACTAGTGAGCTGTTTAACTTACCTTTAAGTAAACAATCACATTTCATCACCTTACAAGCTCTCTAGTCTTCATTGGTTGAGGTGCTATCCACTGCCTCTCTTCCCAAAAGCAACCTTGTCCATTTAGCTTATGTGCAGACAGCTGGAGGTACCTACAGGAAGCATAGGCTATATCCTTAATTGCAGCTGTGGCTTTGATCATGCTAGTGTTTTTTTCCTCCTAGCTTCTTAACTTAACCATATTAATTTTTTGATTGTCTTTCACATTTTGTTGTATCTTAAAAAAAGTGACTGTATTAACAAAACCAGATTTTGCAACACTTGTCTGTGTAGCTAAACTACAGCAAAGATGAGTGTCTTAAACACATGTGGATACTGGAACTCCTCTAGGTTCAAATGTCTGTCAAGATGATGTACCAATACATATAACTGTCCTGCAGGCAAACTATTAGCAGGACGCAGCATTGAAACAGAAAGTAACTTAGATCTTTGACATTTTTTCACCTCATCCTTTTCTGTGCATTTGTTTTGTTTAATTTTTTGAGGAGAATATATAAGATTAAAGATGCCACAAACTTTTGGTGATTTTAGTAGACTTAATTAAATACATGAATAGCGTAGCATATCATGGCATGGCATAGCATATCATAGCGTAGCATAGGATAGCATGGTACGGCACGGCACGGCATGGCATGGCATGGCATAGCATGGCATGGCATGGCATGGCATGGAAGAGAGAGGAGAGAGAGAGGAGAGGAGAGGGAGAGGAGAGGAGAGGAGAGGACAGGACAGGACAGGAAAGGACAGGACAGGACAGGACAGGACAGGACAGGAGGGGGAGAGAAAATATTTCAGATTGAAGGAACTCACAATGATCCTCTAGTCCTGTTAAGGGCATTGTCCAAATGCCTCTTAAACACTGAGAGGCCTGAGACCATGACCATCTCTCTAGGAAGCCTGTTCCAGTATTTAATCACCCTCTTGATAAAGAAATGCTAACTTGCTAATAGTTATTCAACTCCTGAACTCAGATCGTTGATAAATATATCGAACAAAACTGGCTCTGGAATTGAACCCTGAGGAACACCTGTGGTCATGAGCCAGATGTAGCCCCATTCATTACAAACCTTTGAGCTCAGCCCTTCAGCCACCTCTTCATCCAGCACACTGTGAACCCACTTATCCCACAGCTGGACAACCTGTCCAAAAGGATGCTGTGAGGGACAGTATCAAAGACCTTACTAAAATCCAGAAAAACTATATCCACCTCTTCCCTTCACCTGCCCAGCAGGTGACCTTATCGTAGAAGGATATCAAATTAGCTAAACAAGACTTTCCTTTTGTGAACCCATGTTGACTATGCCTGCTCATTCTGAATATAATAAGGCAAGAAAATAGGGGTTTCAAACTGAAACCCACTGTTTTTAAAAAAAAAAAAATGTTTAGTCTGCCATGAGCATTGGCAATCCCTCTACAGCAAACCTCAATGTCCAACTACCTAACATCAATGGCAGGGTCGTAATGGCATATATTTGTGTAATAAATTTAAGGGTCCAAAGCACTAATGTAAATGTTGTAACTAAATTAGAACTCAAGATATTTTAATGGCACTTACTGCTGCATAAGAGAAGAATACTAATGCAGTCAGAATCCAATTTTGTGAGGATCAAATCACATTTCCTTCAGAAATTCTTAGTATGCACCAGTGGTCAGCCACTGCGTGTTACTGAAGTGTATGCTTTGTATCATTCCAATGACATATCAGAAATGGTAGTTAACAGAGGCAACCAGCAGGTGCAGCAGCAACTTTTGAGAATATCTTTCAAGATCATCAGACTCCTGGAGAAAACTCAGAAAAGTATAGCTACAAGTGGTTCAGACTTCTAGCAAACTCTAGCTGCTCTTAAACAGCTGTCAGCTGTGCTTGATCAAAAAATGCTTTTATTATATTCCACCTGACTCTTCATTAATCAGGGTCAAGAATCTCTTTAATAAATGTCGGGCAGAGGACTAGAGAACAGTAAAGAAATGTCTGGTCAGCACCCTGGTAGCAGATAGAGGCCTAGGAGCTGCGTCCAATGAAGAATCAGATCTGGCTGAGTCTGAACTATGCAGCAGCTCTAGAGAAAAGAAACAAGGGATTGCAGTAGTGGAGTATGGAGGCTCCAGTCTGCCATCTAGTCTGTGGTCTAGCGATGTTTACTGCTGGCCAGGAACTTGAATCAATGATGTTGTGGAGAGACTTAGTAAAGATTGTCCAGCCCTTGAACTTCTACTGGCTGTTACACTAGAAGGAGAGAATGCCGTCCAGAGGGACCCTGGCAAGCTTGAGGTGTGGGCCCATGCAAACCTCATGAACTTCAACAAGGCCTAGTGCAAAGGCCTGCACCTGAGTCAGGGCAATCCCCAGTATCAAAAAAGACTGGGGGATAAATGAATTGGGAACAGCTCTGCAGAGAAGAACTTGGGAATACTGATGGATGAAAAATTAAATATGAACTAAAAATGTGTGAACAGAGCCCAGAAAGATGGTCGTATCCTGGGCTGCATAAAAGGAAAGGTGGTCAGCAGGTTGAGGGAGGTGATTCTTCCCCTCTACTCTGCTCTTGTGAGACCCTACTTGGAGCACTGCACCCAGCTCTGGTGTCCCCAGTACAAGAAAGACTCAGATCTGATAGAGTAGGTCCAGAGGAGGGCCACAAAAATGATCAGAAGCCTGGAACACTTCTCCTTTAAAGAAAGTCTGAGAGAGTTGAGGTTGTTCAGCCTGAAGAAGAGAAGACTTCAGGGAGACTTTATTGAAACCTTTCATTGTATAAGATCGGTTATTAGAAAGATGGAGAAAGACTTTTTTGCTAAGCCTGTAGTGACAGGACAAGTGACAACAGTTTTAAACTGAGGGAGGGTAGACTTAGTTTGTACATAATTAAGAAATTTTTTATGATGGGGATGGTGAGGCACTGGAACAGGTCACTAGTTTAGGATGTCCCATCTATGGCAGGGAGGTTCAGAACTAGATGGTCTTTCAGGATCCCTTTCAACCCAAATCATTCTATGATTCTGATGGTATTCTATCTCCTCCTGTTCATCTATATGGGCAGCAACAATACTGCCACAGAAGAACTGGAATGTATTAAGTATAGCAACATGGCCCTGAGCATGAGGGTCAAGCACATGATGTGCAATACTGTGTGAGGAAACAATGGGAGAAAACAATCAATGTACTCTATATTGACACATTACCACACAACAAAGGAAAGGAAATTTCTTCCGTAACATATTTGATGCTACTCTTTGTAATCCAAACATATCCTTGTGCAACATACTGTCATCTTTACTCTGCATCTGTGGCGATTGAGTTGATTCTGTCCTTTTCCCCGAGGAAAGAGACATATAGAAACAAATACTCATAAAGAAAAATGAAAAGAACAGTACATAGATAACTGAACATTTTATAAAGGGAAAATAAACAGAAGACTATCTGAGAACACTTAAGTTAGCATCATTTTAGGAAAAGCCTCTCTCTTGCATTAGTATTGCACTTCTGAAGGGCACCACAGGGCAAGGATGAGTTGTTCTTATTAGGACTAACTTTAATAAGACATCATTACTTTTATTTCAGCATTTCACCCAAGAGGAAAGGTTAAAACCCCTAGAGTGGGCTTTGCAAAAATGCTATTGAAGAATGATTGTTAAATCAAGTGCTGATAGAAAATGGAGGAGGCTTAAGAGCAAGCTGAGTGACATAAGAAAAAAAACCTTTCAGTAGGGTGCAGAGGATCAAGAAAATAGTAATTGAATCATAGGTATTGCCTGGTCAGGATTAATTTGTTGAGTTCAAAAGCAGAGAGAAGTTGGTTAAGGGCTCAATATTTCTCTATCCATTTTATCTCACAGCTTTTGTGATGTTATCGTTCTTGGTCAAAAGTAAGACTAATAGTGAATTTCCGCTAATAAAATCACTATTATTCATTTTGTATTAATTTCCAAATACTTCTTTTATTATAGCAAGCCTTATTGAATTTTATGATAGTTTTGTTTTTTCGAGAGATTTATAATTCAGAATAAGTAAAAAACAAACTTAACTTGATGTTTTGTATATTTACAGGAAGTAATGAAAATTACATATATAAACACAAGTAGACACAAGTTTTGGAAGCATTTTTTCATTATCTTGTAAATTAAAAAAGTTTTTTATAATACTAAGAAAAGCCCAGAGAGCGTAAATAAATAAATAAATAAATAAATAAATAAATAAATAAATAAATAAATAAATAAGCTATCAAAACCCAAGACCTCTTAGTTTTTCAGATCTGATAGCTTTCTTAATGCAACACATGATCCTAACATTTTTTTCATTATTGGACTTTCATTCATGTTCTTAATGCTACCCTTATAATACTTTTAAGCCTTTATGGATTGTTCACATTACTTCAATATTTGAATGAGCCCCTCTGCACTTCACTACAGAGACATGAAATTTAAACTTCCTATTGACCAAATAAAACTAGTACTTCCTGATAATGGTAGCATAACTTAATAGTGTTTAAAATACAGCTGTGCACAGTCAGTTTTCTGTTAGATATCGAAGTCTAAAGAAGTTGTAAAATCCCAGAACACAGAGGCACAGAATGGTAGGGGTTGGAAGAAACCTCTGGAGGTCATCTAGCCCAATCTTCCAGAGCAGGATCACCTAGGGCAGACCACATAGGAACATAGCCAGGTAGATTTTGAAAGTCTCTAGAGGAAGAGACTCCACAACCTCTCTGGGCAACCAGATCCAGTGCTCCGTCACCCTCACACTGAAGAGGTTTTTCTTTATGTTCAGATGGAACTTACTGTGTTCCAGTTTGTGACCATTGCCCCTTGTGTTGTCCCTGGGCACCACTGAAACGAGTGTGACCCCATCCTCTTGACACTGGGCCTTTAGATATTTATGAGCACTGATAAGATTCCCTTTCAGGCTTCCCTTCTCCAGGCTAGACAGACTCAGATTTCTCAGCTTTTCTTCATAAGAGAGATGCTCCAGTCCCTTCATCATCTTTGCAGCTCTCCACTGGACTCTTTCCAGTTGTTCCCTGTCTCTCTTGAACTGGGGAGCCCAAAACGGGATGCAATATTCCAGATGTGGCCTTACCAGGGCAGCGTAGAGGGATTGGAGAACTTCCATTGTTCTGCAGGCCACAGTCTTCTTAATGCACCCCAGGGTACCATTGGTGTTCTTGGACAAAAGGGTACATTGCTAGCTTGTGGTTAATTATTATAAGTCTGTAATGCACTATTTAATTGTATAACAGCTATATATAAAAAATATATGGTTTTATATATGTATTGCATGATATTTAACTATTGGGAGAGCTTTCATCTGAAAAAGAAAAAATCCATTGATAGTTAATATTGAGAGACGATTCAAGTTCATTCTCTACTTTATTGCTTGTTATTATTACTTACATCTTGTATGAACAGGGTTTATGGGCACAATCAAAACATGCCATACATAACTGTTCCTATTTTGTGTATTTTAAATAGCTACAGAAATCAACCAGAATTCAGAAAAAACCTCTCATAAACTTGCAACCTATAGTGTGGTACACCGAAATCTAAGTAGGTGTGTCATGGAGGAAACCTCCCACACCAGAGCGCCCAAGATACCACTCACCCAAAGCGGGGGCAAGGCTTGCTCAATCCACGGAGACTCCCTCAATCCATGGAAGTATCCTTGGACCACGTGTCCAAGGGGAGGATCCAACTGCCAGACCTGCTGCTCTGCGAAGAACCAACTCAACTCGGTCTTTGGCAGGACTCCATTTATAACCTAGTCGAAGGTGCACTGTGGTCATTCTTATTGGCTGAGGGACAGGCCCGGACAGAACATGGAGAAGCCCGCACCCCAAGCCTATTTGCGAATGGGTCCAGACGCTGAGGCACCAGTTAAGCACCATGAGGTGCAACTGAATGGCCGAGGCCTCAAACTGCTCTGGCCAAGGTGCCAAGCTGCTGGGCACAGCCTATGTGTTTTGTCCGGGGGGGAGGCTGTACCTGCCACTCACCCCTTGTGGCCGGATTTAGTTCCATCTAATACCAACCTTTCGGCCCAGCCAACCAGCCAATTTTTATCCAGTGCAGGGTGTATTTGTTCAAGCCTTGCACCATGAGCTTCCGAAGGAGAATGCTGTGGGAGACAGTGTCAAAGGCCAGATAGACAATGTCCACAGCTCTTCCTTCATTCACCAGGCCAGTCACCTTGTTGTAGAAGGAGATCAGGTTAGTCAGGCAGGACCTACCTTTTGTAAACCCATGCTGACTGGGCCTGATCACCTGATTGTCTTGTACGTGCCACACAATGGCACTCAGTGTGACCTGCTCCATAACTTTTCCTGGCAACGAGGTCAGACTGACAGGCCTGTAGTTCCCAGGGTCATCCTTTTGGCTCTTCTTGTAGATGGGCATCACATTTGCCAGTTTCCAGTCAGCTGGGACCTCCCCAGTTAGCCAGGACTGTTGATAAATAGTGAAGAGTGGCTTGGTGAGCAGTTTTGCCAGCTCCTTCGGTACCTTTGGGTGGATCCCACCCAGTTCCATAGACTTGTGCACATCTATGTGGCACAGTAGGTCACTGATCATCTCCTCCTGGATAATGGGGGCTGGACGCTGCTTCCCATTCCCATCTTCCATCTCAGAGAGATAAACCCTCTGGTGACAACTGGCACTGCTGACAAAAACTGAGCCAAAGTGGGCATTCAGCAGCTCAGCCTTTTCCTTGTCCTTTGTCACAAGGTTCCTTCTCGCATCCAGTATAGGGTAGAGATTATCCGTCTGTGTTTTAATCTTTCTGAAAACGAAATTCGGTTACAAGCTAAAAGCTGTTAATGGATTTGAACAAATAGGGGAAAAAATGTGGCAATATGGTAAATCTGAGCTCCCTTTCATTCCTGAACGATAGTATCTTACTTAAGCACGAAGAAAACATATGACTCTGATGAATGTCATGTAGAACATCTTTGTCATTATTTATAAAGCCAGCTTCAGAAAGGTGACTTATAGTAGGATGTGATAATGTATTAGCATACATTATTGACATATTTTTCCATGTCTGTGCGTGTAAAACAAAGCAGAGCTTTGTGATGAAAATATTAGTTGTGACCGTAAGCCCTTTTAGAAACGTATACTACACCTCTTTCCTTTCACTTTTGTTCACTAGCTCAACAATCTTTTCTCTAATCATTTTCTTCGATTCTGATCTCTCTTTGTGAAACCATATCTGTCGTATATTTATTCTAAACCACACTTTTATTCAATAAAATTAACTAAAAAATTCACCTCTTTAATTAAAAAGTATATATTGTCACATGGAATGAATGAATTATACTTTGCCAAATTTAGACTGGTGACTGCCACCATTGTTGAATCAAATTTATTTCTACTCCAAATAGTACGTAGCAGCTAGGATATGATTATAGTTTGGATTCTTTGCATGAATGAAATTATGGAGCTGTCTTTTTTCCAAAGGAAAAAACAAAATTTTTGTCCTAGAAAAGTTGCCCAAACAAAAACCTGCTGCAGTAGTAGACAAATGATTATGTAGTGATTTGCAGCATAATTACTTATGAGACACTTAATGGTTTATATTACTGGCTTGATATCAGTCAACTGTTTTATATGGTTTCCTATCTTTTTTTCCCACTTTAGCAAACATAAACCTTTTCCAGATTCCTTAACTACAAGTCCTAGACTGTTCAGTATACATTAAATTATAAGATAAATAAAGTAAATCTCAATATTCAGAAAGGAAATCAACCAGAATTACTGTACATTTGACTGCAAAGAGAAGCACAAGAATGAATATTTAACTGAATGTCCACTTAGGATACTCTAAACACCATTACTGGCACTTGTCCAGCTAAAAAAACAGAAGGGGGAGGAAACTACACACTGCTTATTTTAATTAGGTGAAATTATGTGGTTCAATAAAGCATGACAGCCTGCATAATGAAAGAAGAGACCCATGTTTATGAGAGAATTATTGATGACAAAAATGTTGGCAGCATGCATGTTTTACTAAGACAGTCAAAAGCCGTTTTATTATCTTTTCATTCATAATTTCCTGCAACATACTTCAATGTGTAAACTGATAACAAGACCATGTGGTAGAGGAAGCTTTTACTATTTTTTATAAAGATGAACAAGACCATTTTTCTTCTTCATATTAGCACTAAATGTTAGTGACCCTTTCATAGACTGATGTAGAACAAGGTAGAACTAAGGAAAAAAAGACAGAAGAATACTTATCTCGAAAAGTGTTTGTTCTGTGAATTAGGAGAGTACATGTAATTTTTTTGGAGGAGAGGGATTGTAAGCATAAGAAATGAAGGCTGGAGTCTGATTGGCACAATAAACTGTAATTTTTGCACAACAGCTGTCTGACTATACTTTAGAACAGAATTAGGATATGTCTTCTGCTTGCTGTATTTCACTAAAATGTGAAATTTCACACCAGTTTAAAAAAAATATGCAACATTAGAACTTGTCTAAGATCTAAGAAAGGAGCAATGAAGGAAGGAAACTAAAAGCTAACACATATGTCATAACACAGGCATGCAAATAAAGTATTCTCTTTTCAGAGGTACTTCTGCCCAGAGCAACCTTTCAAGAAGCCTTAACCAAAAAATATGAACGGAGGCAGGCAGAGGAATCAAAGAAGGGGTTTCTGACATCCACTTTCTACTGAGCTCAGAATGCAAAGGAAGTTGCATCCTTCAAAGTCTGATGCAGAAGTTCAGGGATTTATTTCTTATTGTTGTCTAGATTCAGAGTTACTAGGGCAACATTTTAGGGAGAAAATATCTTGCCTATATGTAGCCAGCTGTAGTAGATGGAAAGGCACCTACTTTCATTGTTTCCTAGGCACTGTGATATCCAGCAGTTCTGATCCTTACATTCTTGTTTTCCTACTGATATATTTTTTTTTTATTTATTTAAATTAAATAATAATACATACTTCCAAGGAAATCTTTGTTAAAGACTGCCTGTAAATGTAATCTAATGGGTAAGGCTGATTCATGAAATTTACTAATCATAACAAAATTTTGACACACAGTCATTTAAAATAATGGACTTCAAATAAACCCTTAGGTATGCAAGATAGTGACTGACTTCACCTGTCTAAGAATGATTAATATATATTAATATGCTTGCTATATTAATATATATTAATATATCTTCAGGTAAGTCAGTCTGTTAAATTTATAGTATTTGTTGATCTGATTTTCGTGCTAACCATTCATGACTGTCCTAAGCTTCTTTGGAGTTTAGCACTTTTTGTATCTCCAGTAGGGCACTTGGGCCCAATAACTATTAATAGGTTGTTAAAAAATGGTTCTGCCATTGGACAATCTTCTCTTAGTTTTGTATGTAGCATTTAAATCAAAACAATACTGTAAGTCCTGGCCTAAGTAGTTAAAGCATGTTTCGCCATCACTAACTTTAATCTTATATTTAGCTACCATAAACAGTGAGCTTTTGCCAAAGAGAGTGGCTAGCATAGCTAATTAACTCGAGATTTAAAATTATAACAATAATTGTTGTGTACTTCTTGTGATTAGCTTAATTACCCCTATTTCCTTGGAAAGCTTCAACATTAATTTCCATTGACTGTAATGTTAATTACTGGAAGGGGCAGAGAATTCTGGCGCATATTACAAAATGAAGTTGTTGATAACTTCAGCAGATGGTTCTGTGCTTTAAAGAAATCAGAGCTTAACCTGTCATTATTTACCTTTTTTTGGGGCGGGGGAGAGAGGAGGTCAAGAGAAAATGTCAACAAAGTCAAGAACAAAACCATAAAGTATTCGTTTTGATACAAGTGACAGAAGTGCTAAAAATACGTTTTAAAATACTTTGCAGGTCTTTCTGGAGGTAGCACAATAGAGCATGATTAAGGGAAAATAATTGCAGTACAAATAATTTAATCTTAACTTGCTACTCTATTACATTTCTTATATCCCATCATAGACATTTGTTTCTCATCTTGACCTCTGCACAGACCAGAGAAGCAGAAAGAATCTTACAGGTTCAGCAGGGCTACTATTGCTGAATATCCTGCTGTCTCCCAGAGGGAAAGGTGTTCATTTGAGATTTTAGAGAACAAGAGCCTTTTCATAACCTCAATTACCACAAGGTCAATCTGTAACTGAGCGTTCGAGTGGTACTTAGATTGCCTTGTAAGCAGCTGTGGCCCAAGAGCTATGTTGAAACCAAGTTAAACTGTCATCAATGTCTATCTGTTAATGACAGTAGTAAAAGAGAATCTTTCTGATAATTGGCTTTTTGAAGAACCAGAGATAAGATTTGATTCTTGAACAAATAAAGCCTTGTCAAGACTAAACTTTCATTTGTAATTGATAAGAAATGTCTGTTTTCCCTCATCAGTCAGTCATGTAACACAGATATGCATGTGTGTATTTGTGTGTATATATGTACATGTACATACATATGCACATCTCCATGCACTACATAGAAAGTGTTTTTCAAAACATTATATATTCATTCTGCTATCAATAAATATATATTACATTTTTTGGCAATAAATATATTTATGGCATGAGATTCATGCATAAGAATTGAAAATTACTGTGAAGCTGATGGCAATCTGTCAATTGATTGAGAACCTTTCAATCGCTTTAACTTTTATTCTTTCAGTAAGGTCCCACTGTAGGTCAAAATACAGTAGGAAAACAAAATTGCAGTGTGATGAATAAATTTATTCAACAAGATTAAAAACTGATGTTCAGCTTGGCAATACCTAAATTTGAATGTTTTAAGTCAAAACTCCAAAATGAAATTAATGGTCTAATTTAACAACTATTACATATCATGGTAAGGTACTAAATGTGTTGTGGTCACTGCACTTTGAATGTTTGTGATGTATTAGAAACATATACATTTTATGCATTGTCAACTGTCTGATCCTCCTTTGGAGCTCTAAGCTCTTTCTGACTATTACTTAAGGCTGACAATTTTTTGGAAAAAAACCTAGCAGTTATTGCACACAGAGAATTGCATACTATAGTTATTCAAATTCTTATTGTTTATTTTTTTTTTAGAAAAGAGCTTTCTAGTATTTCTTTCAAAAATCATTCCAGAAGATGTATTGATGAGGCCCATGCTTTTGTTGAGGAAAAGATAATCAAAATGTTAGGCTTTGTAACCTCTGCTACCTGTACTTTGACTGTAGCTTTTACTGAAAAAAACCCAAACCACTCATCTGGGACTTATCTTACCTAACTTTAGGCATCCACAGAGTAGAAATCTGAGCCAGTTATCTAGAGAAAAACAGGCACTGTTTGAAGGGGATTCATCTCATCCTGAAGCCAGCATCCAAACCAGACCACATTAATCACATTCCAAAAGGCAGGTGAGAAGAATCCCAACTCTACTGACTTGAACAGTAGTTTCACTGCAAAATGAGACTCAGAACTCACACAGTCATGAGCTCAGTGAGGGGTGAGCCTAACTCATGTCTTTGAAAGAAGGAATTTTAATTTGATACTGTGGAAGATGAAAACGACTGTGGTTTTAGCTTTTCACAACCAAATAAATACCACAGTGACACATAAACCAGTGACGTTCCAGGAAACAGGAAAAGATTTAGTGAAACTAACACAGAACTAAGGCACTTGCAACTGCAGGTATCATCTCTATGTTACTCATGAAATGTCCTAGCTACATTCTGTTTCCACGTTTGTAAGAGCTTCCTTCATTTGAGAAACTCAGTCACTACCTCCTATCTACCCAGACAGTAGACATAGTGCTATTGGAAAGCGCAGTCCAGCCTGAGACTCAAGCTGAAAGGTTTTGCCATCTCATGAAACGTGTGGATAACTTTTTTAAAGCAGCTAGTGGGGAGGGGAGTAGCATCATTTTTCCCACTTCCCTCAGGAGATCAGTACATAACTGTTTACAAATTTCGGGACTTCAGCTGGAAGAAAAAGCTTTCGTCCTGTTCTCTGTTACTCTAGTACTTGTTTTGTGATGAACCAAATCTATCATTGTTTAATCTACAATATAGGAGGAAAGTCGTTCTACCTTTAGATCTATCAGACATCTGGTTTGATAAAGCAGTTCTGTGGGAGATTTTAACAGTTTCAGGAAAGCAGTTAATCCCGATCATTCACTTCTGAATCAAATAGACTTATATAAAACATAAACACAATTTATTTTTTGACAGAAAAACTTCCTTTTTTTTTTGAAGCAAATGGATGTAATGCTTGCTCACAGGAAAGAATTCTGCATTGTTCATCTCAGATAAACTTAGATAAACAGCAAATGAAATACTTATATACAAGAGAAAGAGGTTTAAGAGATAAGCATTTACATCTACACTGTTGAATTCCTCTATTTGAGGGAGAGATCCCTGACAAATGATTTAGACTGGGCACTAGCTCCCTGTAGGAAACATTAGCTATGTCCATACCATGTAGCCTTTGGATTTACCTCTTCTCTGGTTCATGTGTGCAATTCAAATAATATCATAACCATAACTTGGTTTTCAGTTCATTTGTTTCTTCCAATTCAAATGTCTGAAATAATTTGAAGACTGTGCTGCAGCTAGACAAAGTGGTATTTGTATACCATATAACACTGCTGTTATATTGCATATACTGAAGTGTGGCAGGACAGAATCTCTGGATTAAATGGGAGGTCAAAGCCTTCTGGGGTGGTGCTGGAAATTGTATGAGAAAGTGAAGAGCTGGAAACGACCTAAAAAAGCACATATGCCCTTAAATATGGAGACACACTTTCCATGGGATGATTTATGCCCATGACATTAAAGATCTTTCAGATCCCATGTAGGAGATATTTATTTATTTTTAACATTTGCTTTCTATTTTCAATCTTCCTTTCACAGTTTATGACATTAGAAAAACTTCTTGAGTGAATTATTGGCCGATGTGGGCATTTCAGTTAGAGAATCACACAATCATTGTGGTTGGAAGAGACCTTTAACATCATCAAATCTGACTGTTAACTCAGGACTGTCAGTTCACCACCAATATCCAACCTAAACCTCCTCTGGCACAACTTGAAGCCATTTCCTTTTGTCCTATCACTTTTCACTTGGGAGAATAGACTGACCCACACCTTGTTACAACCTCCTTTCAAGTTGTACAGGGTGAGCCTCCTTTACTCCAGGTGAAACAATTCCAGTTCTCTTTGCTGCTCCTCATAGGCTTCTTCTCTAGACCCTTCACCAGCTTTGTTGCCCTTCCTCGGACACACTCCAGCACCTCGATGTCCTTCTTGTAGTGAGGGGCTCTCATCAGTCATCTCCCACTGAAGCTGGTATATATTCCAGTTTATTATTTTTACAGTTCTAATATTTCTGCTTTTCCATCAGACAGGAATACTGGAAATGAAAGATTCCTTTTGTTTGATTGGGGTTTATTGTTTGTTTGGTTTTGGTTTTTTGTTTGGTTTTTTTGAGAGCTACTTTATTTTTACATTGAAATGAGGACAACAGAAATTCAGAAATAATTTTGCTCAGATTGTCAGTTTCACTCAAAACTACTCAGCTTTACTAAAAGAGAATGGTGAAGAGTGTATATTTGGCTAACAAATTTTGTCCTAGAAGGCACCTTACACAGAACATGATTATTACATTGGTACCTTGTCTACAAATTCAATGAAGTGCTTAGCACAGCCTATCTCTGTGCCAAGCATACTAAAAACAACCCTTGGGCACTACAGAAAATACTAAAGGACGCCTGATACTGTTCATTGTTATTTATCTTCTTTATTGCTGAAACTTTGTAAAACCTGGCAAAACACAAAAAACCCAGAAAAGCCAGATAGGGAACTGATAATTGTCAAGGTCAAATGGAGTGTTATTCTTCTTTAAAGTTGTCCGCAAAAATAGCATTTGCAAGTTCACTTCTTTATCTTTGGAGGTTTTTTTTAGCTTTACATTTTGACATTTTAAAAGCCCATGTCTATGTTTTCAAGTGAGTTCTTTCCCCACCGGAATTAGAGTTTTAGCTATCAGTGCTGAAGGACAGTTATATGTAAAGATGGTCAGCTGGATCAGTTTACTCAAGTTCTGAGTGACTGCTTTCCAGGATTTCAAGAAGTAGGTCATTGATATCCATATTCTAATTTTTTTTTCTGATGAAAGTACAGTAGATCCTGAGTCTTAGTGTATGCCAGGAAAACACTTGGCACATGCTGAGACCAGAAAAATGTCAGAAAGATCACATGGTCTGCAATGAATTCTTATTCTGTAACATGCCTGACATCTCCTATCTTAATCCCAGCAATCCTCCCTGTAAACTGTAAAAGAATACATTTAAAAAAAAATTCTTATCACATATATTGACCTCTTACCATGCTGTAGGATTTGAACAGGATAATACACATATGTATATATACACATAGATTTTTCATGATTGTAATTGTAAGTAGTTGGAATATCCCTCACTCCTAGTTATGGCTAAACACTGATTTTTACAGTGGGTCTTACACTTGTGATGTATTTTTTCTCCTTCTGACACCCACTCTTGTTTAGTTGGTGGCTAAGCATACTGTCTCTGACATTTTCATAACTCTAAAGACAACGTAGTTCATCTGCTCATCATTTGCAGTCTCTGTCTTTCTGCCCCAGATACAAACAAAAAACTAAGAACTTCATTTTAGACAGTCATAGCCAATCATTTATTGCTCTGTAATCAAGAGATTCAAATCTGTTCTTTAATTCTCAAAAATGTATTCCATGTTGAGGAAATATTAGAAAGTGGGGTAAACCCTTTAGCAAGTATAATAACCAGCAGTTTATAGAGTCATAATCAATTGCTGGCAGATGTGAGGTTGCTCTTCCAGTGCCCTGTGACAGCTGTGTTGAGGCAGCTTTAGTCTAGTCTTTACGGGGACGAAGTACCACAGAAGCACATCCTTGCTGTCAAGTCAATCTGTTATCAAGCCTGCTTGTACCCACTCTTGTATTCATGTTCAAACTTGCTACTTGTACTCTTACTAATTATTCTGTACAAATTAAATTAGATTAGAAAGGACAAACTGTCCCATCTGAACTTACCATATATTTTACGCTACATGCTATTGCATACTCCAGTGTTACAGCGGCACTCATTCAAATTCCCCCAGTGAGAAGAGGAAATTAAACATAATTTCACATATATAAATGACAGTTTTGCTCTTATTACCTTCTTAGGAGCTGGTGATGGCACCACAGCTGGCAGCTGTTTCTTGCACACAGTGTGGTTTATCAGACTTGTTCTGGGAACATCTACTGTAGCAAGTACATGGACGAGACAGGAAGATAAATATTTAGTTTGTAGTTCCTTAGGGACCTTTAGCATAAGGCAATCTATCAAGGTTTTAAGCACTGCCAAGATTTCTGGGCATGTCTAGAAACAGACTTTGGACACCTGGAAAATTAAGGGCTTAAGTCTCTTAAGTATGCTCTTCACTATGATATTCAAGTACCAAGTGTGTATTCTGACCATCTCAAGTTTGCTCTGTGTTTCACAGTTAGATACTTGTGATATATAAGAAATCCACCCACCATATCCTCTGAGTTTCAGCTCCTTGCCCATAAGATAGATATAATAACAACACTTTATTATCTATGGAACATTCAGTTGACATAATCATGGAGCTGAGCAGAAAGCAATAGTACAAGTAAATTCATAGGTCTAATAGAAAGCCAGGTTCATAAAGGATGTTGAACATTCAATTTAAATCATAATACAAGAACTATGATGTTCAAGCATCACTTTACTAGTTATTTTCAAGCTCTTCCTGGAATGAGTTCAGAGAAGGGCAATCAAGTTAGTGAGGGGTCTGGAGAAAAAGTCCTATGAGGAGCGGCTGAGGGAATTGGAATTGTTTCATTTGGAGGAGGCTGAGGGAAGACTGTATTGCTCTCTACAACTACCTGAAAGGAGATTGTGCTGAGGTGGGTGCAGGTCTCTTCTCTCAAGTAAATAATGACAAGACTAGATGAAATGTCCAGAAGTTGCACCAGGGAAAGTTCCAGTTAGATATTAGGAAGAATTTCTTTACTGAAAGAGTGGTCACGCACTGGAACGGGTTGCCCACAGAGGTGGTGGAGTCATCATCCCTGGAAGTATTCAAAAAATGTGTAGATGAGGCACTTCAGGATATGCTGTAATGGGGCAATGAGGTGGTTTTAGAGGGTTTTTGATTTCTTTTTTTTGGTAGGGTTTTTTTTTGGGTAGGTTTTTTTGGGGGGTAGGGTTTTTTTTCAGCTTGACAGTTGGACTTGATGATCTTACAGGTATTTTTTAACTGTAACAATTCTGTGATTCTGTGATTCTTTACAAGCATTTAGACCACATGTATACCACAAGCCCTTTCTGATATAAGTCATTTTTCCTAGTTTTCTTTTTTTTTTTTTTTTAAACTACAATTTTATACATAAAATAAATACTAACTAAAGAGAAAAATGTGTTTTGTTTTCTTTGTTTGTGTTTGTTGGCTTTTTTTCCCCAGTTTATTTCACTAGGCCAACTGACATAAGATATGTAGGTAAATTAAACTGTTGCTACCTGAGGAATACCATCTAAACTAGGAGAAAGTACCATTATAATTTAACTGGTAGGGGTTTTTTAATTGTTTAATACCAAATCTTTTCTACCTGATTAAGGTACAAAGAGCCAAAGTGTGGGGTTTTTTATTTCCATGAGGTAGCATTGTACTGATTTGTTCATAATTGCAACAACCCAAAGCTGTCTTTTGAGTGTCTATGTGGCTCTTGGTAATTTTTGCTGTTCCTTTTATTTGCCCCATTTGTTTAACTTTAATTACATTTTTTCCTCCAGGAGTTGTCACTTTTCCAATGGATAGCCAGCACTAAGGTTTTACTTTATCTGTGTTTTGGAAACTGGTGGAAGCTTTACAGTATGCAAACAGACTAAGTATTTGGATACAGTACATTGGTTTGCTGCTTGCTAACTTGATTTCTGGAGTAATTTGAATGTAGCCATTTTAAGCAGGTTTACAAGCAATATAAAAAGCACGAAAAAAAAAAAAAATTTCCAACACTTCATATATATATATATAAGTAGAGCATATCTAAGCAAACTAAGTAACAAGTTAATGATAAAAATAATAAAAAAAACAAAAAAATACCAACAATAACAATGATGAAAACAGTAGTAATGAAAGTGCACTAATGAACATCCAGGTCAAAATACTGTGCAGCAATACCTTATAACTCAAAGACATTTATCCATCCTTGAACTCTTCTTGCATTTTCTTCTTCAGCAAGTATAAAAGGAAAAAAAAAAAAAATCCTCTGTTCTATCTTCATGATTTCTTACTTCAGGGAAAAAAAGGAAAGATTAAGAATTTAACTTACCTAAATAAAGTATATTTGTGCTTTTGTACATGTATGAGTAAGACAAAGAAAAATATTTTTTTTTGTTTTGTTGCCTCACTTTCAGTAAGACAAAATAGAAGAAAGTTCTCCGGTATCCAAACATATCTGACAGTCTCTAGGGAACAGGAAATGAAGTATATTTCATAGTCCTATTCAAAGCAGTAAAGAAAAAGAGCGTTCTTTATCTTATTTCTCAAATTTAATTCTGTTGATGGAATAAATAATATGGGATTTAAAAATTCAAAATTTCAGGAATTTATAGCTGCCAAATATTTTCTCTTCTTGCTTTACATTGTATTTATTCTATGAGAATACAAAGTAGTATATTCCTACAAAGCAAAGTAGTAACATTAGACCTCGACTTTGTACCTGAACGAATAGTTATACATTGCTTGAAGTGATGACAAATCACTTGTGTTTCCTCTCATACGTTTCCCTTGGAATTTACTTTTTTTGTTGTTTTAGGTTTGTTGCACATTGTTTATTTTGGAGTACATGCTTAAAATTATCATAAACCAGAGTGGGTTGTTTGACATGCTATTACCCACATATTGTAGCATGACTGTCATTTCTAAGAAAGGACACTTTCTCCACATGTAGGTGAGAAAGGCCCTTACCTACAGTATGGGTTGGACTATGTTTACTATGTTGGACTCAGAGGAGCAAGAGTTAAAGTATCTGTGTAAAAACTGCATGATTTGTTGCTATAAAGTCCTTGGGTCAGGTTCCTCATTGAGGGGAGCTGCAGCAACTTGTCTCATATACAGTAATGACTCTGGAACAACTATTTTATTGCCTAGAAGAGTGAACAATGAGGCCTCTGGGAGGCAACTCAACCTGGCCTTAGCTCACTAATAAAGAAGAGAACAGCTTAATTTACTGTAATCATAATTTGCATGATTTTTCTTCTGCAACTTCTGTCATGTGAAATTCTCCTCTGAAGAAGGTAGTGAAAAATAAATGGAAGGTGCAAGAAGGGAGATAGAGGGCACATCTAATTTCCTGCAAGTTTTAGAAGCAATCCATTTTATATATATATAAAAAAAAAAAATCATTTGTCTTAGTTGTAACCATAGATGTGAAAATTCTAGATCCCAAACAATAATGAGATTTTGAAAGAAATCTAGAGTGACTGAGACACCGATATCCCATATCCAATTTTAATTAATATTATAGTCTTTTTTTTTTTTTTTTCCTTCTCATTATATATATTCCTTAAATGTATAAAAATTGTGGTTTCGCTGCTAGGTCCATTCTAATCCATAGTTCTGATTTGCTTAGTCACAGAGATGAAAAAAGCTGGTTACTTCAGGAGCCTTAGAAACAAGATGCCATAACACAACAAACCACCATCTTGTAGGGAGATAAATATTATGTAGGGATAGGTGTAATGTCAAGGAAAAGATTTTGCTAATCATGATCAGTGAGTGAATTACCTCCTCTATTAATTGAACATTTTTCTGGTGTAGTAAATTAATATAAATGGTTAACTAAGCAGCTGTGAGGAGGTCCCAAATTAGTATGAAAAGACATCAACTATTTATACAACTATATTTTTCCTATTAAGCTAACAGCCCGCTAGACCGTGTGGCCACATTTCAGATTAATTTATAGAGGTGTAAATCTCAAATAACACTGTTGTAAATCTAGAGTAATTCCAGGGAGCACAATGAAGTTACTCACAGCTTGCATTAGTGTAATTGGAATTGGAATACGGTCTGTATTGTAATAAGGCACCAAGTATTTGACAAAATTCACTTTGCTGAGGAAAAGCCTCTTAAGTTTTTGACTGAAATTTACTTCAGAGGCCAAATAAGAGTAGAGCTGTCTGCCTAATCCCAGGATGGACTAAGTAAATTTATACTGCGTTCTTTTCACAGAGCTGTTCATTGTTAATGGCAAATTCACTTGTGTGTGCTTCTAGGAGACTGCCTAATTCATAGACCATTTAAAACAGAACCACTGCTGATAGCTGTAATTAGTTTCATAGCAACTCTTCCTCCTGCTGCTGGAAAAGTGAGGCTGCTAGTCCAACTTCTATAAGGGGCATGCACCAATTATTACAGACTGAATCTAGTCCAATGGTATTGTAATGAAAGGATAATAGTTGAGGAATAGAGTTTACCTTTTTATTTGATCTTGGAGGTATTCCACTTGTATTTAGTTTGCAAAGCTCAACTCCAGAAAAAAAATAGTTGTATCTTGTTTTGGTCAATCTAAATTGGACTGTAAATACACTTCCTGCTTTGTAACACTAGAGTTCTGTGAAAGCACTCAATAACAAAATAAAGTTTAAGAAGTCTTGTACAGGAGATTAATTTGGAAACTTTTATAAAATCCAGTGTCCTGCTTTATTCTTTCTATTCTTCAAAAAAAATATTCTTAAACAGAAGAAAAATGTCTAGGATCTTAGTAGCTAGGTGCTTACAAGATTAGAAATCTATTTTTTTTTTTCTGCATGCTTAGTACTGAAGTAAGTTGAAGAAGGATAAAATGAAGTATTTGCATATATTTCTCAAGTAGAAAGTATCATTTTCTTCAAGAACAGGAAATATTTTATTTTACTGATCCTTTGAGTTGCTTTCTATTCACTTGCTAAATTCTACATGGCTGTAGTGATTATTTGACTTATCTTTTTTTGCATCTATCTGTAGTGTTCAAATACAGTTAACATTCCTTCTATCTTTTGCAACCTCAATTTTCAGTATTTTCTCCAAATGAAAACTAAGAAATTAAATTCATAAACCAAAAACTAGCTTAAAGCTTTTAGGCTACATTTCTGACTCCATCAGCAAAATCATTTCACATCACTTTTAATATAAAATCCAGCTCACATAATTTTTGCATATGAATTTTAACTATCTTGAAGAGCCTAGTGAACCAGTCCTTCTAAAGAAAGCTTCTGAACTTTGTATAGTCAAAAAAATCATACAGCCTGTGGGAGACAGGTGCTTTGAAGGCTTTCAGAAGGAGCTCATGCACTCATAAGTGTCTAGTTCAGCCATCTGAGTCCAATGACTGACATCTCTCTGTGATCCTTACTAGTTAATGAACAATAAGGCTATACAACCAAACCAGATTATTCTGAAGTAAACTCCCCAGAATCATGTGTTGAATGAGCACTGGGTCCTCAGAAAGGCTGTTTTCATTTGCATGTCTGCTTCTAGCAAGTTGCATTATTTGCTGCCATAAACATAATGCAGTTACCTTCCCCACTGATTTAAAATATATCTAACAAGTGTAAGTTATGTTTGATATACATATGAGTTTCTTTGGAAACAATACAAATGATGTAATGTATGGAGATGAAATTTAGTGTGCTTGAGTCCCAGAATATCAAGGACTGAGAAGAAAGTTTTTGGCAAACAGAGACGGTATTCTTGTAGTAAAATGCAGGTCAGCCTATGACTTTGTGTTATTCCTATGAGACATACTTGTCATCAGTAAGTCAAAAGAATAAAGTTAGCATGATTTCAATCAATTAGGACATGTGGGATTCTTTTGCATTGTTTGTTTGGTTTGCTTACCTGATGTACATTTTATGACGTAGGAGATGATATAAAAGTATATTTGAGAGAAAGCTCCTGAGCAGAGACAAGTATGTTACGTGGAATGTGCACCAAGATACTATCGGTGAACAGCAATTGGAAAGTCCTCTCTGAATGTAGTTGAGCTAGCATGTTGTTATGTTCTACTCCTTGGTTAAAAACAAGTTAAGAGCTATTGCAACAGCTTCCCCTTCATCCATCTCCCTACCTTCTCAAGAAAAAAATAAAAAATAAAAAAAAAATCAACCCAAAATAACCCACTTTCATGTTCTAAAACCTGGAATCCTAAAACTGTCATTACAAAAAGGTGGTACATTTCCTGAAACCCAGGCAGCTGACATTGGGGTCAGTCTCTTTAATCATTAAAAGAGTAGGGAGTGGCTCCCACCTGGAGAGAGAAAGGAAATAGCATTCCTGTCATCCCAGATTGTTTAAGCATGTTGCTGATACAGCAATGCTATTGACAAGCAGCAGCTGTGGAGGGGGCTCACGTTGTTCCACTATCTCCACTTGCAAAGAATTCCTCAAAGACAGTGTGTGATTTTCTGGAATCAAAAATATGATAAAAATGGACTGATCTTGCTTAACATATGAAAGAACTGTTCTTTATATAGCAGGCATTTCCTTTTTAAAATATGCAAATTGTTATGTTTTCTCTCACAGATGAAAAAGGATAAGAATGTTTCATATAGAAAAAAAATGTATTTTGAAATAGCTTAGCTTCTGGAAAGTACTTCAGGAAAAACAAACAGTAACTAGCCTTACACTTGCAAAAGCTGTGCATGTGCCTGTTAGCTGAACAGGTTGTGATTACCACAAAAAATGTTCTCTTTATAACAGGAAAATAAAAAAAAAAAAAATAAATAAAAAGGTACAACTAGATATAATGCATGTTGAAGCTGAGGAATGACAGAACATAGCTCATTTTTTAAGTTCAGGTATAGACAAATTCTATTCAAACAGTGAAATGAAGCACTTGCCAAAGTGATGAGAATTGTACAAGAGTCTGAAGAGAGGAGACAGAAATAGAAGGAAAAAATATTCACTGAAACCTCTGAGAGCAGGATCAAATGTGATAGATGGCAAAGCAGACACTACCATGGCTTGCTGTCGGAGGAATTGCTTTGGTTTTGTTTTATTGAGTTTTCTCCTTTCTTTTGTGCTTTCCTGTCAAGAATAGAAAATAAGGGGGAAAAAAACAGAAAACAAAAACGCAGGCTAGCTTGGAGGAGTCTCTGTCTCTTGTTGATGAACTTTGTGCTACTGTTTAATGCTATTTTATCTCTTGACCAGCTCTTAGGAATACTACTCATCCAGAAATTTCATCTAATAAACCTTTCACCAAGTTCTGAAAGTTTGCAGAGATTTTGCTTACACTAGTAGATCAGTGATAAAATATTCATGACATAGGTGCATGATCAGTGTATGTAGATTCCAAGGATATTTAGCTGCTAAAAATGAAATTTCATGCTCAATGTATATAGAAACAGTGGCTTTTCAAAAGTCCTGTCCAGATTGTGTAGATTTCCACAAGTCTGTGCCTTTTAGTATTCCAAGAATACTTGGAATACAGGGAAAAAAAATTAAGCAATATTTTTAAATGATTAAATAAAGTTTCCTCAGCCAACTTGGTTTCATTTTAGTGCTCTTGGGTTTTCTACACAAACTGAAAATGTTAGATCAAATGTAGCCTGAAAATCTTTCATAGGTTATTTAGATAAGTCTTTCCTCTGAAACGATGTCATTAAGACAGTGAGAAGAGTCTGACCAGAATGAGTTGAGGACAGCTAGGTGGGAACATAAATTAAAATAAATTTAAATAAATATAGGCTCACAAGAACACTCCATTAAAAAAATAAAATCTCTTAAAGCAGATTGTCAGCATGGAAAACAGAGTTGTATGAAATTACATGTAACTAATAATAATGTTGTAAAAAGAAAGTGTCAGACAAATTTAATAACAAATGATGCTTCAAGTAATTTGTAGGATGAAAAAGGGGCAGTAATGTCCTTTCTATGAGTGAAAATATTTCTAGAGAAAATACGATAAAAGCATCTGATGGTATATTTATGAAAGCATTATATATCCTTTTTATGTAGTTACTTTCTCATTTGCTTCCATTGACATATTTTTAAGATTGCTATCTATGTGGGTTTTTTTAAAGAAATAAAAATAAGCTGGTGGACAGATAACCTTATTCTAACACCAACGCTTTGAGTGGGGGTAGGAGCAACCCCAACCTCCTCTGCGCACAGTCAGCACAAGTCCATAAGGATGAAGAGTTTTATTTATTCACACCGTAATAAAATCCTCCCTGCAGAGCTAGGTGCTTTAGCAGGGTCTAATTTTTGTGTTTTATTTTTATTTTCCACAGTTGTTGAAGATACTAGAACAAGAAGGACCTTTTCTGGTGGGGTATTTAGACAGGTTTTCTCTGTAAGCCATAGTATTAAAACACAAAAGAGAGCAAGATGGTTTGGGGGATTTGCAGAAAACAAAAAGCAGGGGAATTTTTTTTTTTTCTTTCAAAAAGATCAACTAATCATTTGATAATAATTGCAAATAGTTGTTCATAGCATACACTTTTTCTTCAGTTTCTCCTTTCCACTTCCCTGAATAACATCAGCAACTAAATTGGAGCTGTTTGCATGTTCAGCTCCCTTCATATTTCTCAAATGCAGCAGTTTGCATCTGAGCCTTTCATGATCATCTCTCTCTGTAATAAATGGAGAAAAAAGGACTGATGCAGGATATAGCACGTCAGAATTACTTCAGATATCTGCTTTAGGATGAGTGGCATGTTTTTCTGTATATAACTATTAGAATCATAGAATAGAATCATAGAATCATAGAATCGTTGAGGCTGGAATAGACCTCTGAGATCATCAAGTCCAGCCTATGAACTCAACACCACAACACCTAGCTAGACCATGTCACTAAGTGCCACATCCAATTTTTCCTTAAACACCTCCAGGGATGGCGACTCCATCACCTCCCTGGGCAGTCCATTCCAGAGCCTAATGACCCTTTCCATGAGGAAGTGCTTCCTAATATCCAACCTAAACCTCCCCTGCCGCAGCTTCAGGCCATGCCCTCTTGTCCTGTCACTAATTGCCTGGGAGAAGAGCCCAACCCCCACCTGTCTACAACCTCCTGGAGAGTGGAGATGTGATGAGGTCTCCCTTGAGTCTCCTCCAGGCTAAACAACCCCAGCTCCCTCAGCCTCTCCTCATAAGCCTTTCCCTCCAGTCCCTTCACCAGCCTTAGGAGTACAGGTAACCTGCTGAGACATATATATATCTATATATATAGATATATATATCTATATATATAGTGAATTCTGGTTTTGTTGATACAAATCATGTCCTTGACATTCACTTTCTGTTCACAAAGAATGAGTTGCTTCAATCCATAGAGACAATTCAGTCAGAAGAAAAAAAAAAAAGGACAGCAAAATAGAAAGACAGTACTAGATCCATTCAAAGGAAAGCAATACCCATCAAGGGAGATGGTCACAGAGTCGTCTCTCTGAGTCACAAAATATATCAACTATCTAAAATGGAAAAGAAACAATTGAAGCAGTCTTCACAGGAGAACATACACACAATAAGAGAAATAACTTGAAGTAGTAATCGATCATGGAAGGCAGATGCATTTACAAGAAGTGTGAAAACTGCAAATCTATGATCCCATGCTTGTCCGTGCACTAATGAAAAAAAAGGAAGGGAAATGGAGAAGAAAAAAAGAAAACAAGAAAAAAAAATGTGAAAAGAAGACATTTACCAAATTCTAATTAATATATTATAATATTTTCATTATATAACTCATATAGGCTTCTGTGACAGGGTAGCTGATGAGGTGCATCCCAGGATCCTGAGGAAATTGGCAGATGTAGTTGCCAAGCCACTCTCCATCATATTTGAAAAGTCATGGAAGTCAGGTAAATCCTTAGTGACTGGAGAAAAGGGAAACATTACATCCACTTTTGAAAAAGGTAAAAAAGGGGATCCTGGGAACTACTAACAAGTCAACTTAATCTCAGTGCCTGGGAAGATCATGGAACAGATCTTTCTGGAAGTTATGTTGAAACATGTGGAAGACAGGGAGGTGATCAGAGACAGACAACATGGCTTCACCAAGGGCAAATCATACCTGTCTAATCTAGTGGCCTTCTCTGAAGAAGGACTGCATCACTGGCAACCACAGGATGACTCCTATGACTAGAACACTGGAATGGAAAGATACAGGCTCTTTAGAAAGGACAAGCAGGACAGGGGAGACAAGGAGGCGGTGTTGCCCTTGCCATGATCAGATGGAGTGCATGGAACTCTGCCTGGGGATGGATGAGTCGCCAACAGACAGTTTATGAGTCAGGATTAAAGGGAGGGCAGGGGCAGATGACATTATAGTGGAGGCCTGATACAGGCCACCCAACCAGGAAGACCAAGCAGATGAGATGCTCTATAGACAAACAGGAGCATCCTCACATTCAGAAGCCCTGGTCCTCATGGGAGACTTCAACCACCCCAATATCTGTTTGAAGGACAACACAGCAATCCAGGAGATTCCTGGAATGTGTTGATGATAACTTCCTCCTCCAAGTGGTAGAGGAGTCAATGAGGAGGTGTGCTGTACTGGACTTTGTTCTCACC